>CM065399.1:23225000-23272500 GCA_033060915.1 Euryodendron excelsum
TTCTTAATTTATTTTTTGGCAGAGTTACCTTAAAATATGCTAATATCCTACCAATCCGTGTTCAGGAAAGAAGACTCATTGGCACCTTTTAAAAGTTCTTCTTGTTTTCAGCTCAGTTATCTTAATTTTATGACAAAACATCTTGAATTACAATTACAAATCCTTATAGAATAACAGATCTTTAAGGAGTAGAAATAAAGGACACGAGCATGCATAGCATATCAAGCAGTAAACTTCTATAAGGTAATATTTAATATAATGCTTTTAAATGATAAAATCTTGTACTAGTTTCTAAAATAAATGGACAACTTGTGCATTTTAATGAAACTAATGTTTATTACTCATCTGTTGGTTTAGAGAAACCACTCTTGTAACTAGAACTACCCCTACCCTAGCAAGGCTACCATACCACAGTTGAGTATGTCGCAATACCACATTCTTGTTCTGTTCTAGATACCAGGGTGATCTGCATTCTTGGTGACTGTGGTTCAATATGTAAGCACATGTTCACTTTATGTCAGCTCTAATTTGGGTTCAAGGCGATGCTGCTTAATGGTCCTTCTACTTCAGCAATATATTTTTATTGCTAGCTGCATTTGGAAATACTTTGTTTGCCTTTCAAGATCCATGACGCTTAGATGTTTTATTTCTTCTCTGGAAATCCCCCTTGGAAAACAATTCTTTAATGCAAAAAACCCCATGAATATTTATCAATTCAACAAAGTCAAAAGAAAAGAAAAAAAGATAAAGAACCATTTAGATGAAGTATTCTGTTTAACACCCATTTCCTTAGTTGTGTATTTGGATATTCTTCGGTGTGGTTAGGTGGCACAGTTGTTTTTAAGTTAGTCATATGGCATCCCAAAAGGCATGCTTATTATTGGGGTTAACCTTTGAATGGGCCCAATTTAAAAGCTCAACAAAATAATTAAGTTAACAAAAGGAGCAAATGTCCAATTTTTATATTTTATCCTTCAAAATATTCTTAAAAGCTAGTGAATTTCTAAATAAATAGAATATGTTTGAAAGGCTTATATATGTCAGTCATGCTTCTATTTATTGATTCTTTTTCTCGTACACTTGGATGCAATATTTCCTTTCTATGCATTTTCTGGTTGTGGGTTTTTTTTGGGTTGATGATTTTGAAGTGGTTTTTCGGTATGTTTCCATTCTTTTTCACCTTGTGTAGTAGATCGTGATGGTTTACTTCTTGATACCTATTGGTAATTCCTAGAATAATCAATTTTTTGTCTTTATTATATAAACTTCACTAGGGAAAAGTGACAAGGCAAGTGCAAAATATTCATATTGTTCTTAACGATGCCAGTTTTAGCTACAATGCTTACAGAGACTAACAGTTTGTTTTTTTAATAGCCTTCACGTCAGCACTTCTTCAAGGTAAGGGCAAAGAACCTTAATTTTATTTGTTTTGGTCATTATGCTACCATCTTGTATGAGAAATGCTATTGAAATATGATAATTTGTTTCATTTTTGTTGAGCATCCCACATTATGCCAACCAAAGCAGGTTTCGTTGTGGGAGCTTCAGGCTCCGCATGGTGTTATTTGTAGATGTTATTCTAGCATAGATGGAGTTTTTTGGTTGACAGCAAAGTTGAGAGTTAGGTGGCCTATAGATTTTTGGACCAGGAATGGGTTATGTACTTTACACAAAGCTATTGCCTAAGAAAATGTGCAAGAAGAACATGAAACATGTTTTAAGCTGGATAAAGCTTTTTCAAGAAGGGAAATGGATGCTGTATTTTTTGTGTTTCTGTTCATGATGCCCCTGTTCTAAATCCTCTTTGAGCAATTAATTCTAGGTGAACTATCAAGCCCATGTTCATTCTTGAGAATCAGTCGACATTTAAATTTAACCATTTTTCTTGATAACACTCTTTCTAAATTGGCAAATTATGTATGTAGTATGCTTTTCCCGTCATTAGTGACCATTGCTCTGTGTTGGCCTGTTTGGTATGGCTGAGTTTTTTTTGGTAAAAGCAGCTGTCGGGTTGTGATATTAAAAAGCACCGTTTCAGTAGCTGTCTTAAGCTTTTGGTAACTTGTGTAAAAATCTTAAAAAGATCATTTCTGAAACTTCAAATTGCCTAACAGAAGTTTTTTAGGTTGTACAATTACTTAAGGGTATTTTTTGAACTTTAAAAAACCATTACAATCCTATGTTTCGTAAAAAGCCAAAAATCTGGAATAATTTTTTGCCTTTCGGCTCAAAATGCTATGTTTGAAAAGCCTAAAAATCCATCAACCAAACAGATTGGGCTTTTTCGAAAAGGTGAAACCAAAAAGCTGGCTTACTGGCCCTTACCACCATGTGGGTTTTAATTTGCTATAGAATGAGATGGGTTATTGCTTGTTTGCTCTCTTTCCCCTTCCCCGTTTCCCCTTTCCCACTGAAAAGAAGATGAGTCATATGGACCAAACAAATTCCTGATTCCTTCTGGATGTTGGTTTATCGGGGGTCCAGGATGATGATCACGTCATGATCACATATTGATCATGCAATTTCATTGGATTGCTGGCATCCAATATATGTAAATGAAGATACAGTTCTTGCAACTTGTTCATCTTGTTAATTATATAAGCTTGTTCCATTAAGGAGAAAGCCTATTGTTTTATTCCATGCGTACAGCATGCACTATCTCAGTTCTTCCTGAAACTGTGTATTTGGTATTGTGACTTAAATATGCACTCCGTTGGCCTTCAGATAAGTTATTTTTCTGAAACTGTGTATTTGGTATTGGGAGTTGGGAAAATAGTTTGAGCTTGGTAACCTGTATATGATTTTCATTATAGTGCTTATACTGTTACATTTATAATGGGTTTTTCTATGTGTTGCAAAATGTAATTATGATGTTACGGAAGAATGACTATTATTAAACCAAATATAGACCTTATGACGCCAGTAAGTCAGTATATACCTTGAATTATTGGTCAATTGTTCCAAGATATGGTCCCAATTTCAATTTTTTGCATTTGTAATAGATACATTAACTTGAATGGAGCATGGTGTTTTCATTTGGAAGTGTTGGGATTAGGTCTGTTTTTGATTGACCCACCAAAAGTTCCATTAGCTCTTTGTTACAACATACACCCACTATTTTTCTTTCTTCTCTTGCTCACCTTGTTTGATGGTGGTGTCCCTATCCATGTTTATAAAGGCTCCACTGAAAATACTGAGTGGCCTTGGCTTTTCCTTATTACCATTAATGCATTAATACATTTAAATGTTCCTCCACTCAATGGCGATGTTCATATGATATACTCCTCTATATTTATCTTTTTTTTTTTTATTGGCCCTTTTGACTACTTTTTTTCTAGGAACCCAGATTAGCTCCAGCATATGAAGATGAAATGCTCAATACTTATGATGGCACTAGTGATATATGATTCCCTATTGGTTACCACATACTGGCCCACTTTGTATCATTTTCTCTCCCAGTTTTTGTAGGTTAAACCAGCTGTTGTCAGTGCCTTCTGCCACGATTCTACATCCGATAGAAGGAGGGAGGAGGGAGGTCTAATAGGGCTGATCTGATAAGGGGGTAAGTAGCATCACCTAATAGCTTAGGCTTCTAGGTCGGATGGCAAGCACTCGACCCGTAACAAGTGGTATCAGAGCAGCCCAACTCTTGATTCAATTTTACACCAAGCGCTCAGGTGGAGTAGGCATGGTGGTCCGACCCGTGACGAGGGCGTCGTGGATTCGGGTGAGGGAGTATGCCACGATCTCACATCGGATAATAGGAGGGAGGTTTTGAGCTATATAAAAAGGGTAGGCAACATAACCTAATAGTTTAAACTTTTGGATTGGATGACAAGCGCCCGGCTGTGACACTTCTCTGGCACAATAGGTTTAGGCAGTTTATATAGCAAGCATTTGACGTGTTAGAAGGTATGAATACAAGAAAGCAATAGTGATAAGTGAACCAGAAAAAAAAAATCAAAATTCTCTGGCACAATAGCTGATTGACAAGGTTTTGATTAGATAGGATGGGTCTCCATAGTGCTAGGGGCATTTTGACAGAAAGATGATCTTTGCTCTCGAGTTGTCCATGCACGCTTGAGATGTTGGTTGGGACTGTAATGGTAGAATTTTAAGGGTCTTTATCAATGTATGAGAAATCCATGGCTTTCTGAAATAGAGTTAAGCATCCCTTTATGTCTTCTTCCACTTTAACAGTGTTGACAGCAACATTCAAACTATGCCCACAAGGTACTAGCATTCTATATCCATTGTACTTGGCAAGCATTCTTCAAGAAAGAGAATCTGCTATTTTTTTTTTTTTTTTCTAATTTCTTTGCTCTTGGTGGATAAGAGAATCTGAGAATCAGTTTTGAGTTATAACTTATAAGATGCTTTGTCTTCCTTTACTGGATGTGGATGCTGGGGAAAGGATAGAGGAGTTTGGTGCTGCTTGAGCTCATAGAGAGTATGACACAGTGAATTAGCGGAAGGAATTATACAGGGGACATTTAGGGGTCAGTGATTTGGCGCAAATGACAAGTGCTCATCTGTCCCAAAGCTGGGCACGGGTTGAGTCACGGGAATCAGTCTCCCTGCAAAAAAAAGCAGGGTAGGGTTAATACTCTCTACGGATTACCTCTCATAGACTCTGCTATAATGCGGGAGGATTGCGCACTTGGTACGACCTTTTATTTTAATTGAAAGGGGAGTTTTGGTTGTGAAGGCATTTTATTTGCAAAACTGACTCTCCTATAATCAAATTCGCGTTAGAATAATTCCGACTTTTCCGTGGGATGTGTTACATTGCAGCTTTGACTCTGTTTTGCAAATGCAAATTCCATTGATGGTGTACGTATAAGGGATTCTCTTGTTTTTTTAGTTGCATTCTACAAGAAAATGTCTAATCATATAATCCAGATTATGAATTTCTTAATGGCATAAATTGTGCGCACTTCAAACTAAGAGAATTTAGTACTTTTATTCTAGGACGTACATAAAATTACAATAACATAAGAACAATTGTTACATCCAGTAACTGTACATGCACATATGAGAGAGAGAGATGTTACTTTTTTCCCCTTGTATAGTTTATTCTCTGGTGGTGTTGAACCATGGGTGAACCAATCGCTGGATTTGGTTGAGCAGCTTGAGTGAATTGGTGTATCGCGAGTACAGTTTTGCCTTTTTCCTCTAATAGGCTGCGTTTGGTTGAGGAATAAAAGTGGGTGGTTGGATTAGCTATTCTGTGAGTTTTACAAAATTCATGTTTGGTAAAAAAATAAAAAATTGTATGGAATTAATCATCCTTCCAAACTATTAATTTCTCACGATAGGGGATAAGTAACACCGTGAGGTAGTAGTATTACTTATTCCCTCTTTTGTGATAAATTTTAGAATGACATTTTTACCCTTCTTCTATTATTATAATAAATTATTATAATATTAAATTGCTATATTATAATTTAAAATTATTTTTTCTATTAATTTTTTTATTTTTAATGTGAAATTTTGATGAAATAATATTTCTTATTCATATCATAATTCTATCCTAACAAAATTTAGTATGAGTAATTTTTTATTACATTAGGTATTACATATTATTTATCACTACTTTCTTAATCTCAGAGTATTACTTATCTCCCATTTTCTTATTTTGCAAACAAACGAGGCCATGGAGTACATAGATGGTACCCTTCGGTCTTTCTATAGAATTTATTTTATTTATATAAAAAAGAACCATTTGTAAAATATTAATACAAAACTGAAAGAAGGCTTTAAGTTTTTTCTTCATTTTGTAATTGAAATTAAAGCCTCAAATATCTCTTTTAGAGTGGATAGAGCTCTCCGTAAATCCATATGCTGTAACACATTTTTTTTTGACACATATGCCTATTTAAGCTGTGGGGGATTCTTGCAAGTCCAACACCAGAAATGGAACCTGTATTTGCTATTCTTTTTAGTCTCTCTTTAGAAACTTCTGTTTCTCTGTACAAGTTTTGGTGGGCTTGGCAGCTTGGATTGAAAACAGAGTTTTAATTTAGGATTACAGCTGGACTTTGTTTAACAACCAGTTTGGAACTTAGGGAATGGAAAGGAAAGTATAGCAAGGGAAAATGATTATTTTCTTTCCTCTCCAGTTTGATTCTACTTAGGAGAGAAAGGGAGGAAAAAACAAGAAAAATGGAGGGAAAAGCAAGGGAAAAATCTCTCTCTCTCTCTCTCCTTGGAAAGAGTTTTCTTTCTACTTTTCTTTGCAAAACCAAATAGAGAAAAGGAAAAGGAAAGGGAAACCACTTCTCTACTATTTCTCTTTCTCTTCCCTGCCACAAGTTCCAAACAGCTATAAATTGTTTCGTGTGGCCAACAATCTTGACCAAAACTATAATTTGGTTCATCTTGTGGTATTTATATGCTTATGAGCTTAATGAGTTGAGTTTGAGCTCACCTTAATTTAAAGTTAATGAGAGCCCTAGCAGGACTTGAACTAAGTTTGACAAATAACCTCACATGATACTCTAATTGAGCCCCCCTCTCATGTCTAATTCAAGCCGTCGAGGTGCATCTTCCAAATTTTGAAGCCCTATGGGGAACCTTTAAACAATGGTTATTGTTTAGTGCAATGTTAAAAGCTTGAACCAGTTGATATAAGAACATGGATTCGAGTCCATGTTCTTATCTAAACTTTTACATATAAATTTGTTTTACAACAATTATGTGCAACCAAACACCGAAAAATGAGCAAACTATTTTTCTTGAAAATCATTTTACATGAAATCAAACGGAGCCTTAGAGTAGCCACTTTTTGCAAAATAATGTGGTGCAATCATGTTGATTTGGGATATACGAGAAGATGATAAATTGATCCGTAATTTTAAGTGATTATTATTATCAAGAGGCTTTTGGGTAATGTTGCTGTATTTTCTTTCTTTTAAGACTACTTTATTGGCTTTGATTGTAAGATCAATGCCTATTAGATATCTATATTGGATAGGAAAAGCTTTACAAAGTTCTCTTTGAGTTATTAGAGTTTTGGTAGCCCTTAAATAGGTTATACTGTTGTAAAAATAATTTAGTCTTCCAGGTATGAGTAAAATTCAGATTTGATTAGTAGAGCTCGAAACATTGAACTTGCACTAGCATCAAAAATCATGCTAGAACTTTAGTTGTATGAAAGGAGAGCTCAAAGCAAGTGGCATTAGAGTAGCCTTTCGAGAGAGAAGAAATAAAATTAAACCTCATAATCCTAGCTACAAGAAGTCGCACTTGTCTTTGGAATATCCAAAAAAACTCTTTTTCCCCCACCAAAAAAGGTGGATGACTGACTCTTAGTGGTGGTACTGGTAGCAGCAAAAGAGGTAGTAGTGGTAGCAGCAAAAGAGGTAGTAGCAGTACTAATCCTGAAGGATAGATGAGTACAGATAGAGATGAACTCTAATTTTGAAATTTAGCAACACTCTTGGGGCTAAGCTGTAAGAGATTTATTTTTTGTGAATTCCTTTATTTTAGAGTAAATGGCTTGCCTTTGATCAGGTCGGAAAAAAAATTAGTTAAATTGTGCGTAAACTTGTCCAAACAGCCCTAACCGAATGACCAAAAAAGAGGTGGTAATAAGGCATGGTAGTAGTACTAGCAGGACAAAGTGATATTATTCCTTAAATAACTAATAAGGCATGGTAGTAATACCAGATAAGAGTCACCATAACAACATAGGAATTCACCCAAAAAAAAAAAAAAAAAAATTGAAAAAGAAAAAGAAACTAACTAGAGAATATCATTTGATTTCATTGCTCATATATATATATATATACTCGAAAACTTTTCATATAGACTTCTAATGTGGGACTTATCACACACAAACAATGGTCAGAATCGTTACAATATTCCCCCTCTTCCTATTATCCCCTCATGTATATCCTGCGAGAGGGCACATATTCACTCACACATATGACAGTAAATCACAAATACCACAACGATATATTCTACCACAAGTATCATAAGTAATAATTACGGAAACTCACTCAGAGGGACAAGCCAAACGATATTGTTTGGGTTAATTGCTCCTAAAATTAACCATGCAAATGTTCCTTTAATATACTCTAACGCGAGGCAGGGCTGTTAAAGTCTCAGAAAAGAAATAGACGAATGAAGAATTCGCTTCCTTCATCCTAGAGGGAATGAAATGTTTTAGCATATTTTCCATGTTTTCGGAGGCTCGACAGCAGAACGGCCGATTGACATTCTTGGATCTACTTTATAATACATTAGATGAGTAGATACAGAGAAAGACATTATAGTAAAACACCCACTTTGTTTTGTTGGTTGACAAAACCAAATGAAAATCAAACACACTCTTTTTCATATTCAAGTGTGTTCTTAAATTTGATTGTGTTTTCCATTTTTCGTGCGTTTGATGCACAATGAAAGATGGCCAAAACCGTGGCCGGAGCTTCAAAACTATCAACCTCAGGCATGTAAATATATATATACGAGCATGGTACTGTCAAAGTCAAAAGCAAATTGCTAAGTACAGTTCTTTTCATTCTCTCTCCTCAGCCTGGTTTGGATTTGATTTTTAAAAGAGTAGGAAATAGGAGTGTGAAACTTCAGCTATAGCAACAAATCTTATAGTCAACCACTCTATGTTTTCCTCACTTGCATTATTATTCTTCTCACTACCATTATAATATGATATATACGATTCTATTCGGCGACTCAATTGTGGCCAGAGAAGTTCCCACTAACTAAGAGAAAATCAGAGATCCATTACTTTTCTTGATCATCAACACCTTGTTATTTGCATTATTATAGAAAAGAAAGTGAAGGTGGAAGGAGGGAAATAGAGATAATGGTGGGGTCATTTGCATATTATTTTCGTTTAATCTTCATGCTCGAGCCATTAGTACTATCACTGTCACTACCTTCCTTGTTTCACAGCTAAGGGTATCAAGTGGTGGAAAAATTTCACCTATTGGTGTGGTTCTTGGCATCCAAAAACATTGATTCCAGTAGTACTACGTGTATTGCACACAACCACTAATTTTCTCTCTCTAAAGCTTACGTCTTGAGATTTCATAATCTGGAGAGTCAAATAGTAGTATTTTTTGGCCTCCTAAAAAAACTAATTTCTAGTAGTACTACACGCAACCCCCCGCTCTCTTTCTTTCTCTATTACGAGGTCTGGGGGGTGTCAAATAGTAGTATTTTTTGGCGTTCAAAAAAAATTAATTACATCAATATTATGAATTTGTAATTAATAAAATAACTTTTAATGTAATAAATAATATTTGATAAAATTTGATATGCATTAGTACTAAAGAATATCCTATTACCTAACTATTCGATTTTTTCCGTAAAGCTCAGTTTATGAGGTTTTTTCAATTTTGAGGTCTGGAGACAGATATGTTTATTTCTTGGTATTCCAAAAACATTGATTCCAATAATACAACCACTAATTCTCTCTCTCTCTCTTAATATCTAAGCCTATGAGGTTCCTATGACTGTAAGATTTGGGAGAGTTAGAAGTATGCACCTTTATCCTATATATGAAGAGATTATTTTTGTGTTTCTAATATGTGATGTCTACGTCACAATCTCCTCTATGTGTCTATGAGGTTTCTATAAGGTCTAGGGAGGATCAAATGTGGGTAGCCTTTTCCTACATACAAAGAGGTTGCCTAGGTCGCAATTTCTCCTCTCTCTCTCTCTCTCTCTCTTTCTCTATACAGCTCAACGCACAAGATTTCCATAATTGTACGGTCTAGAGAGAGTCAAATATAAACAGACTTACCTTAAGTGTAAAGAGATTGTTTCTATGTTTTAAATATGTAACTCATATGCCGAATAGGGATTGTTGCGCCAACGCCTTTCTCAAAACGTCTCTCTATATATTAGGTAGATATTGTATACATGATTATTTGTACAACGTCATGTAATGCGCCATGTCATATTGCCATATGTGGCTTTACTTTATTTATTTATTTAGTTTATGATAGTGAAGCATATGTGGCTTTAAGTATTGTGATTGGTGGTTGGAAACATACGCATGATCAATTAAGCTATGTTTATTTGAAGGACTTGTTATAGAGATGACTTTTTTGGAATATAAATTAAGAGGTGAGCGAATGGAAATTTACCTAATCAACGGTGCGCTAATGAGATTAGCTTTGCATTCTAATTGAGTATTTGTGACAACTACTATTAGAATATAATTTATTTATGTATAGATAAAGATATGGAGATGATTTGGAACATGAATTATTTATGTTGTTTTAGCTTTAGATTTGGTTGGTTTGCAACTTAGCTCTAGCAGATTTATAACTACATATATGGACTGTTGAGCGTAGTTGTCAATATCAGGCAGAATCGTATGGTACTCAACATAAAACCATACCTAAAAGGGTGAGTTTCATACTAATCAAGATACCGATTAACACTAGATTCAACATATGGTACTAGAATTTGTTTATTTTGTGCTGAAATAATTTACTTTTATTTTATCTTTATGATAGATGTCCATTACTTGTGTTGGCTATGTAATGAACAATTGATATATCTTTTAGTATTTTAAAATATATACCTGGGTTGCATAATATATTTATGTTAAACTAAAATTATTTAGTGTTGAGTAATATAGGATATGGCTGTTGTCATATAAATTTTGTTTGCAAATATAGTTTTGGATATATAATATTTATAGCTATAAAATCAAAACAGCACCCAGTAATGCACTATACCAGTACATACTGTACTAATAAAAATAGTACCTGGCTATGGTATTGACAACTATGCAATTTAGTCAAGTAGTTCCTATCAAATATTGGACAACAAAGCTTAGTTTTTTGAATGAATTAAATTGCTTGAGCTTGTGCCTTGTTCCAAAATTAACCTAGGCTTGCTTGAAGCCCATATTTGTTCTTGTTAAAAAGTCTAGCCAACCTATTAGTGTGTGTATCTTCTACAATCAAGCTTGTAATAAATATTTGAAACCTATTTACCCAAGGTCAATGTTAGCTTTTTTTATGTAATTAATAATAAAGTGTTACTCCTTTGGATCGTCTTTTTTTTTTTTTTTTTGTTCCAACGGAAAGAAAACTCCTCTGGATTGTCACAATAGGGACTGAGGAGGATTAGATGTGCACAGTACCCCTCATTTGGGGTTGTAGCTTCTGCAATCTCTATGTGTGGTGTCCTAAATGAGTTTGTTAATTTGTTCATGGATTATATCCTGATGAGGTGGATTTGACATAGAGAGATTGACAATGATCAAAGAAAAGAAATTACTTTAAGGAGACAATACGTATTAAAGTTTGCATCTTAAATGGAGGAATTAAACATAAGTATGCAACTCTAACTAACCCACTTCTTGCAGAAAATGAAGCACTAATCCCGTAAGATGCTTGTAGTTTGCTGTTGTGTCTCCCTACAGAGAATTCTGGAGAGAGAGAGAGAGAGAGAGCAATTTGATGAACAATATCCAATGTCCGTGCAGCCTCTCATATCCAAAGATAATGGGTTACACACCATTAAGCAATATATTTTTGCTAAAACAACCCTCACTTAAGAATAAAATAGACCCCGATATATTAACACGGCACGATCCTAATTAGGGAATTAATGAGGCAGATTGCATTAGTGGTAGATGCATTTGTATTTTATTTATTTGTTAGAAAAGGTGCAATTTCAATGGAAAGGTGAGGTAGAAAGGCTTTCATATTCTTACACTAAGTTGCTATTAATCTCTCAATTCTTCGGTGGAAAGTGAACTTTCACAGCAAGAGCAATGAGAATGCATGAATATGTCCCTCCTTTTAAATTTTTTTCATTAAGTGGGGAAGGTGTTTCCTATTGGCCCTTGCTAAATGAAGATCTATCCAAGTTTAAGGGCACCCTCTTTAGCCCTAAATTGTCCTCATGGATCTCATCCCAAAGGGGGCACAAGCGTCTTATCCACTCCCAAGTTTAGGGCCACTTTCAACTCGAATTTGTCCATTCTTGTTCAATGGGCAGCCTTTTACATTCAGGAGCAGCTTAAAATGTTATCAAACAAACAAGATAATTTTAATTTTTTTTAACCAAATCCAAAAATTTGAAAACTTATTTTCCAATTCTACGTGATTTTTAAATTATTTAACAAGTTCATGTAATCCTATATATAAAGTCATATTTTCAAAATACGACTTTAGAATTGACTTTAGAATTGTGAGCTTGAAATACAACTTTAAACCTAGCCTCAAAAGTCACGTTATACAGCACAATTTCAAGTTCACACCACTTCTAGAAATTATAAGAATATAATAAATAAATTGAAAACTACTTAAGTTTAATAATAAAAAACTTCACTAGTCATCATTATTTGGGGCAGTCCCATATGCCCAAATTGTCCTTGATCCAAGAGGCCCCAACACCATCCTATTTGGGCAGAGCCATAAAGGCTGACAACCCTAAAAAGGTTGCCCTCTGACAAAAGGGATCCGTTACACGATCCCATTAACTTAATGTACTTGGTGGGCTTGTCTTTAGTGGGAGATCACAAAAAAGGGTTCATTGTTCCAACGTCATGCACACTCAAATTAAAAGTGCGTTGGCTATCTTTGGCTCTCCATAACCCCATTATTCATCATCAAGTCCCCACAACAACCAGTTTTTGTTTTGTCACTAGCACTGTACTAAACAACTTTCAAATAGTTTCAATGCTTTCAAACATTCTAGAGTTCCTCAATTCCTAGTTGGCAAGAGAGTATATATTCTGGCAAAGAATTTATACACGTGTTTCTATGCATACCACTGATGATTTCTGGTCACGTCAAGTCTGAATTGTAATAGTTAATACTATCGTAGCACCTCAATATTATTTATCCACAATTCGGAGTAATGAAATCTTATTAGTGCTAATTAGTAACTAGTCTTGCTAATTCACTCCACGTGGCCGCCAATAATGAGAAAATTTTGTGTAGACCCAATAGATCATACCATTGGTGTGGCATAGACCGATTGTATCATGGCACTTTAGAGAGAGTTAGGAATTTTCTTTTGTTTTTATGTCCTTAGAGGGAAACAATAAAAATAAAGAGAATAAGCAGAGATTAAACATGCTTAGACAAAAAAGCACATTAAACTTATCTAGTGTTTGTAGTTAACCTAAACCTAGACTTAGCAAACATGGAGGTCAGTTTCAACCTAATTTTTATCAGATAGATTATATTTAGTGCAATTGTTGAGGTTTAGATTGGACAGTGTGTAATAATTTCTTGACACACATTCTGAACGCAAATTTTTTGTCCAAATGTTTTTTTTTTCAAAAAAAATATTGAAATCAAAACGGAAGAGTAATAATCTAAGATAAATGTGGTAGAATATTTGCGAGAGCAGCAAAGAAAACCCACCTCTGGGCAAAGGGGTGTTCCAATCGGTAGGGACTCTCAATACCCTTGCTCATGACACGGGTTTGAACCCTGCCCTCTCCATTTTCTCCATCCTCAAGGCTTGAATCCAAACTCCCCACTCTCCCTCCCCATAGGTCAAAGGCAGACATAGGCGAGGGTTGGCGACCAAACACACCCCCCCACCCCCCCCGGGAAAAAAAAAACTCTCAAAATTCTCATATACTTTTTTATGTATTTACTATGAAATATAGTGTAATGACCCCCTAAAATTTAAAAATATTACCTTAACCTCTGCTAAATTAAAAAAGAATTACCTGTGCCCCCACCTTAACAAAAATTTTGCGTTGGCCACTGCCGTAGTAAATATACTCTTGATATTCGTAGTGTTCCTAAGAGAAAAAAAAAAAAGAAAACCCACCTCTCGGATAATCATGTGGCACGATGTGATTGGCGGGGGACGGAGAAGTCCAAACCGAGCCTGCCATGGTGCGTGTGGAAGATGACTAGAGTTGCAGAAGCAATTAGAGGGACCTCCCATGCATGGGGTTGCCTACTTAAACAGGTATCATTTACTTGCAGCCAAGTGCTTCCCCACCCAATTTGTGTTGCAATAATACAACTCTTAATTAGGAATATTCTCTAATCAGATACTTTAAACTCAAAAGTATGATATCCCTATCGCTTCTCAGTGGGACTTTTTTTTTTTTTTCAAACAGCAATGAGAAAAATGTATTAATGAAGAGATGAGTACATCAGAGAAGGGGAGCTCTTTTAGCCAAGAAGGCTATCCAGAGCAAACACCAGAAAGTCAAAATGAAGGTTGAACAGAAATCAACTTAACACAATTAACACCTAGCAAGGATAAAAGTTGAACCAAAAAAGCAGGGTCAAGGGATTTTACACCATCAATGGAGTGGAAAAAAGAAAAAGCATTCTCAGTGGGATTTGCTGCAGTGACATGACAGGAATACTCGGATGAATTCTTTTGGGCCTGCTTATCGATCTGTTTTCGAGTTGTGTTAAGAGTAAATCAAGCTGCTCTAATAATAGCATCGAAAATCAAAGAACGCGTTTAATTATCAAAGATAAATTTCTGAAACGAGGGGAGATTACGATATTAAGATGCTAATGTAATTGAAATTAAGTAGATTTTGAGCTTCGAATTTTGATGAAGTCATTTTATTTTATTTTATTTTTTCCAGTCCAAGTGAAGTCTTTCATGCATAAAATGATCAGACCATGAAATCTCGATAGTGTCTGAAGTTTTGAGGTTCAAGTCCAGATAAGGTCTAAGGACACAAATTATATATATATATATAACAGTGTTATATCTATACATACACAATCATGCAAACAATTCAAAACAAAACTGGATAAAAAGAAAAACTCTTTTACTATTTAAAGGTAATTTTTTTGGACCCTTTGAGGAGGATGGGGTGTGTATATCCATAGCATTTACTTTATATTACGAAGTTCCTTCTTTTAACTCAGATCCAAGTAAATTGTACTTTATTTAAAGAAAGAAAAAAAGAGGACTTCATAAATTAAAAGGCACACCACATACTGCATATACCGACTATTAAGAGCACTTAATCAACAAATATGTGGTGTACGTTGATGCGGCTAAAGCTGGAGAGAGAGAGAGAGAGAGAGAGAGAGAGAGAGAGAGAGAGAGAGAGAGAGAGAGTTCTCACCCTTAAAAAAGAAAGTGTATACATGCCATGCATAGAGATTATAAGTCTACAAGAGCTAAAATGAATTTGATTTCCATGAAACACAACACTGGTAGTTCGGAAATGATAATCAAACAAGTTGGTCTTATTCGAAGAAAGAAACATTCCTATTATTTTTTGTCAAAACATGAAAAATATCGCTATTCTGAGCTGACAAAAGGACTAACTCAGGAACAAGTACCCGGATAAAAAAATAAAAAAAATTAAAGAGTATGTGTCACAATATTGCTGAATGCTATAGATGGTTCTCTCTCTCAGTGGCCAAACCATATAAATACCATATTAATGCTAACTTATCATTTATTCAAATAAAAAATGAGGATTGTGTGAAAGATTCAAAGGTGTTCCAAATTAGTGATGGTAATATGCGATCAAGAAAGAGTTAGATGGAAACTGATGACAAGGTAATCTTTTTCAAAAGGTTAATTCAATAATTTCTATCTATTTTCTCATTAGTGCAGTGACTTCATTGGTGGTACCGTTTTATAATTTGCCCTTAGTTTTTCAAATAACAATTGCCCTTTACAATTATATATGCTAGAAACAAGTTCTGTCCTTTATTTTTTAAATAGTAATTACCTTCAGAATTATATATGCTAGAAAACAAATTTTGACTATTTATTTATTTATTTATTTTGGCAACATCTCCAATACACAAATTTTAATGGACCAATTGTTTATGTTGATGATCTAAAGTTTCATAAAAGGGAATATTTTAAGTAAAGCTATTTTTAACGCTTCCAAGACTTCTCGCATTCGCTGTCCAATAATAATGTCCTCAAAACTAGTTACTTATATGAGGCTGATGGTGGCTTGTATTTGTGTTGATTTGGTTGAACTGCAACTAAAAGCATTTTTGACAAAACATCCAATATGTTAATTTGTAATTCCTTTGTTGCAACGTGTGGACGCATAGTGTATAGTTTTTCAGACCTAATTCCAAATGCTCCACTACTATTTTTTTTAAGGGCGAATTACACCGGCAGTTCTTATAATTTTTCCCTTGTGTCGATTTAGTTCCGACAATTCTAATTGTAACAATTTTATCTTTTAATTTTGTGTTTAGTTACTAATTGGTCCAATTGGTAATGGCCGTTACAAAAAGGAACAATTTTCTGAATTATATCTCTGTCCAATGTTTAGTTATTAATTTTGTGTCAATTTAGTCCGTGCAGACTTTGAAGTGCAAAAATGCCTCTCCTTTATGTATACTCAGTGGGATTTATGTAACTTAAGTAACCTTTCGAGCTCAAGCTCCATGATTTCATCACTCCATAACAGGTCTACCTACGTGGATGGTATCAAACAGAACCTGATGTAATGTAATGTTCCACAAATTAGAATTTCAACGTTTTCAACCATTACATTTTATTACAAGACATAACCAAGACTTTAAGAGACAGAGATGAGAGAAAAATGGTGGGGAGAGAAGAGGATATAAATATGTATGTATATACCACCAAAGGTGGTAGCATGATGGTAAGTGGATTATTCCCAAGTGGTTTGGCTACAGAAGGTCATAGATTCAATGCGTATTGACGCCCCTTGTCCACTGACTTTGTTGGACTGCTTGCTTGTTCACTTGGCCTTTGGTGGGGCTGTGGTGACGGATTCGCCCTCTCAGACAGTAGCTATGACGGAGCTCCTATGGTCACGTCTAGGGAAGTTGCTATCATCGGTCGCCTCATCTCACCCTTTTTCCCAGCAAAAAAAAAAAAAAAAAATGTATGTATATCTTACAGAAAATTAGGAAACATGTGGATTTACCGTTGTGCCCCTCAAATGTTGTCGGGTGCAGGGCACATGCTCTTTTTTTTTTTTTTTTTTTTCCTGTTTCTTTTTGTAACAGCCATTACCAATTGGACCAATTAGTAACTAAACACAAAATTAAAAGGTAAAATTGTTACAATTGGAACTGTAGAAACTAAATTGACACAATGAGCAAATTATAAGAACTACCAGTGTAATTCACCCTTTTTTTTTTACTACTACTACTACAATTTCGATTATTATTATTATTGTTTGTTTGTACTTGGGTCATGAATATATGCTCCAATAATTTGAAAACTCGGTTAATGTTCAAGAATATTCTAAGATAAAACTATATATTCAAGTTGCCGTTGCGTTTAAAGATGTTGAGAAGGTCGATTTGAAGCAAGATGATGGTCCCTGATGTTCAAGAATATTCCAAGATAAAACTATTCAAGTTCTGCATTCCAGGAATATTTGAAATAGTATTATGCTTTAGATGCTGATTTCCAAGTAAACCACACGAGATTCAATAACCTATGCATTCTATGGAGTAGTTTTATTGTTTTCAAATCATATTTGTAGTTACTTGAACTTATCAAACAATTTTTTCTCTCAGTTGAAAGGTATTGTGTCACTTTCTTAGGCTCTTACTTTATAGTAATAACTAATTGGTCTTAACTTTCTAAAAAAACTATTTGTTGTTTCACTTGTTTGTGAACCAACACTTTAAAAAGTAGAATAGAAATAAGGGCAAAAGAGAAGAAAATATAACTAGTAAGAGGGTGTTTGGATTGCCACTTAAAAAAGTTATAAGTCAAAAGGTTAAGCTAATTTAAAAAATTACTTTTTAAAATGGCTTTTTAAAATTTAAACTAGTTCTAAAAGTGATTTTTTAAGCGAGAAGTAACATACAGTTTAAAAAAGTCATAAGCTTAACCTTTAAGCTGTTTAAAAAACTGCATCTAAGCACCCCTAAAAAATACAAACCAAACTTATACGCATTAGAGCAAAATTACAAAACGAAAGCAGGGGGGCTTTTTGTATTTTGCTTTATCCTTTTTTCCTTCTTTAACAAAAACAATTGTCATTATTATGGTACTCTCTTTTTCCAAATAAGTAACATTCTTTTTTAAAGAGACTGAACTCATAGCTTTAATGTCTTTTCGACCATGGTAACAACTTACAGCTATAAAATCTCTAAATTTTGAATTTTTTAAAAATTGTTTTTATTAACTCTGCATTTGTACGCTTGTTATTTGATCTTCACACACCGAGCCCTAGGCTGAGTAAAAGAGAAAGTTTGCATTACATAACTATCAGGTTAAAATTTTAACAGGCTCCTTTTGAACACGATCCTAAGAAATGAAACAGAATTTATGTAACAAATTCCAAATAGTTAAAAAAGTTTTATTTGAGTTGAGTTAAGTTGAGTTTATTATTGGTGTTACTAAGAAAATGGGTTGTGGGTGGGTCCTAAGTCACACAATGAAGGTTTCAGCAGGAGCACAACTGCATCATTTGTCAAAATATCTCTAGAGGGATAACACTTTTATAGAACAAATGCACATATATGTTTAAATATAAACGTATAGACAAATACATATTTTTAAAATAATTTTTAATTTTTGTATGTACCTCAATTTATAATATTTAAAATAAATTAAAGAAACAATAGTAATTTCTTTATTGAATTACAAAAGTTGTTATGTAACATTTCAATAAAAGATGCGTTATTATATATTTTAATGCCATAACAATACACATGTCAATAAATTATTAATCCAAATTAAACTTTAAGAATTAAACTATTTGAGTTTACAAATTTCACAAAAATTAACTTTCCGTTCGCCAATTGAAAAACTAAAGTGCAGTTCATTCACTTGATTAGAAGGATTGTGTAACTCAGATGGTGTCTTTTTGACACATGGATTAACCAATGCTTATCCCGGTTTAATCGCTTTTCCAGGTTCATTCATGGATTACTAATAAATGTTTAACAACTAATCATTATTTACTTGTCTACAATCTACATGTACGCCCCTCTCTCTCTCTCTCTCTCTCTCTCTCTCTCTCTCTCTCCTTCTAGATATATATATATATATATAAACCGCCTTGATCACACTTCTACCTCTAAATTCTTCTCCTTCCTCCTCCTCTCCCTCGCTTCACCATCTTGTGCATAATTTCTAGTCCAAAACGATGGTGAAGTTTTCAAAAGAGCTCGAAGCTCAGCTCATCCCTGAATGGAAGGACTTTTTCGTGAACTACTGGCAGCTGAAGAAACACGTGAAGAAGATCAAGCTCTCCAGAAAGCCAAAGCAAATCCATGACGCCAACCCCGATTTCGGGCTCTCCATTTTCGACCCTATTCTCCGTGTGGGTAAGCAAATCTCTGACCGCTTCTCCAATGCTGGAGACAGACCAGAGATTATTCAGGTATATTTGTCTACTTACATATGCAAAACAATAACTAAAACATGAAAGGACTAATGGGTTATAGATATTTTAAGTTTTTCAGCTAAGTTTCCAAAGATCTCGGGGTTTTTAGTAATTGGTTTTAGCTCATTTTTTTATTTTCCGGCAACGTTTATAGTTTTCCGGCGAGTTTCTGACTTTACAATTGAAAAGTTGGAAGATACGAAAATTCTGCAAATTTTCCACCAAAGTCGGGTGTTATTTTCTCAAGTTATTTGTCTTTTTGCTTAGACAACAAAAAGTGACATCATTTTCAGGAAACAGTTTCACATATCCCATTCCATGATAGGTTATATGTATCAATAGTTATAATCGCATGGCCCTCCATTAGTATCTTTTCTTCTCTTTCATTAAATTTTGTTGTTTTCCAATTTTTCTTTTTTCCTTTTTCTTTTGTGGCTCTCTTTAGGTACCGAGAAATTGGAATTTTTGTTTGTTTTTTGACAAAGTTTAAGCCCGTCGGGAATGTCAGATTGTCGTCATTTTTCCGGAGAGTTTTCGGCACTTTTCATCTGTAAACAGTTGTACTCTCTTACGTTATCAGTTCTGGCACGAAAGCTATAAGACGGTTTTCGTGTCAATAATGTCACGAAGCAATCGTGAGTAACAGAAAGGAATTCAACAACCCACTAAAGAAATCAGCGAAAAAGACACTAAAAAAGCGGAAAATTGATCGATAAGTATCCGGTTTTTTTATTGCAGGTGAAGAGCAAAATCACAGAGGGAGAAGATGAAGGAGGAGAAGTATACGAAACTGAGCTTGTTCAGTTGTTCTCTGAGGAAGATGAGGTACTCCATAACAGTATATACACACATATAACTATGTAAGTAAATGTGAAAAAAAGGACAATTTGAACTGATTATGATGAACCCATTTTTTTTAATTTTATGTTTATATGATTTCAGTTTAAGCTATTTTTTGAGAGCTTGGATGAGGAGCTTAATAAAGTGAACCCGTTTTACAAGACTAAAGAGAGTGAGTTTCTTGAAAGAGGAGACATACTGAATAAGCAGCTGCAGATCCTGCTAGACCTCAAGCAAGTTCTAAGTGACCGGCGCCGGAAAAGTAAGTCGGGTGCCGGATTTCTTCCCCGGTCAAACTCGTCGTCCGCCCGGAACTCAGATTATTCCGGTGAGTTGCTCTGTCCCTAGAACGAGAGTCGCATCAAATCATTTTTAAACCAATCATAACAAGCCATGCATTTTATAGGAGTTTTTGGGTCAATTTTTTTAGATTTGTGGGTAATATTGTAAATAACTTCTTCACTATATTGACCACAAACTTTTCATACTAAAGTGGCATGATGTGAATGGTTCCAGCAAGAATTTAGTGCTGTATTGCGTTTCCTTGACCTCTGATGCTCCATGTTGGAGCAGCCTTACTCCAGCTATTAGGTGAAGGAATAAATTATTCAGTGTTTTTGGAACACCATTTTATCTTTATTTTATCTCTTATTAAAGTAGTAAAATTTTCTTGCTATGTAAAATCAAATATCATACCTAGCATGAGAGAAAAAGAGTAAAGGCACGTGACATTCTAAAAACATTGAATAATTAGGCCATATTTGAATTAAGAATTTGGTGATAAAAAAAAATATTAAAAAAAAAAAAATTCTTGTTTATTTTATTATCTTTTTTCTTACATTTTCCTTTTCCTTCATTTTTTTTTGATAAATCCAAATTCTAAACATAGCCTTAAGAAAAAGCCTGTTCAGTGCCCTTGGAGCACCAGCCTAACTATAGAGAGAAAAAATTATTCAGTGCTCTTGGAGTACTAGGTTCAAATAATCTCTCTTAAGACTGTTCTGCAGGGAAAATTATTACTTATGGCTGTTCATAACCATTTGACAAGCTTTGTAATTTGAGTATTATTGAAAATATTTATGACCGTAATCTAGTGTGGGTGCCATGAAATAATTTTTCTCGGGTGTAATCACAAGAGAATTAATCTTTCATTTTGTTTAATCACCCCCCTCATATTGGATCCTTATTGGACACTCATTCTGCTTAAAAAAATAGACCAAAAATGCCATGATGATGGAATGGCCATTAAAACCTTAGGAGAATTTGCTCCTCTCCTTTTGCAAGAAGTTTGTGCTCTTCCGCTTTAATTAATCATGGAATTTTTAAATGATACTTTTCATCTTCTGCACTTACTGTGAGTGGTTGAAGCCTGGAAAAGGAACAAAACAATATTTTGGACCAAAAGAAGAGTAAAACCATGATTAGCAAGGCCTTAGGTTGGTGACTACAAAAGGGAAGTGAGACATATCATGCTGAGAGAAGCTTTTTTTTTTTGTGGATATTTTTATGATACAATCCCTCTATGCGTTAGAAAATGGACTTAGTGGTTGTCAATTATATCTCAGCATGTGAGGGTGGTCCAGTGACCATTGGCCAGAGATGTATATTTCCTGAAATGGAAAGAACAATATTATCCACAGATTAGGTCCTTAAAACCATGATTTGATTAAATTTTGATACATACGATCGGCCGAGAAAGTGGTTTCGTAGTCTGCTAATTCTCTTGTCACACTTTCCATCTCTTGATCTTTGATCTCATGAACTTCTCATGAAAGGGGTTGGACCTTCAGGGTTTTTTAGTGTGCTAAGAATGCAACTTTCCTGTTTGATAAATAATGAGAAAATGGAAAAGACAAAGAAAAAAGTTTTTTTTTTTGGTTTTCAATGACTTTGGTTTTGCTCCAAATTCCATGTTTTCACAGTTAAAAAAGGAGAAAGTTTCCATGTTTGATGTCTAAGAAGATTTAATTAATTTTGCAGAAAGCCCAAGCGATTATAGTGAAAGCCCTACAGAAACCTCACAGACTGATGATGTAATAGCTGTACTGGAAAAAAATGGTGTAAATTTCGTCGGTTCAGCAACTCGATCGAAGACCAAAAAGGGAAAGCCAAAGATGGCGATGAGGATCGATATTCCGGCTATGACACCGACACGAGCAATATCGGCCGTTACATCTATGCTTTGGGAAGATCTAGTAAATAATCCCAAAAAAGAAAGTCCAGGAGATTTCATAAACAGAAAGAAAATCCAATGTGCCGAAAAGATGATCAGAGGAGCATTTGTGGAGCTCTACAGAGGCCTTGGTCTACTGAAAACATACAGGTTTAATCTTACACTGCCTTTTCTTTTGTATGATTATACAAACATAATTAACTATATATATAGTCTAATGATAGTTTAGGCTGTTTAGCCCTAGTTGGAGCTCATGTGGATTGGTAACTCGTTAAGGGCAAAACAGTGAATTGATTCATGAGTTGCATGGCAGTTCACGTATGCGATCAGTTGCATGAAGTTTGGTAGCTAGTCCTTTCCCTTAGGGTACTTTCCAAAAGGGGATGGACTATGGAGATATATTGATTTACTTGAGGGCAGATGTGTCATTTAACTTTTCAAAGGAGTCAAATGAAAAAGTAAGTCAATAGGCAGATTAATGTTTTGGGAAAATCCATTGAGTTGTATGGTTACTTGTATCACCTATTCATGCTACTAATTAGTTTATCACACGTTATTTTGTATGTAAATTTTATATAAATTTTTTTTATAAAAATAGCATTTTTCATGAATAAAATGTCTGTTCTAGTACTAAGTAGATCTATTCCAGTAATAAGTAATTTTTTTTCATAATATTATATATAATTTCATTTCTCAATCCTTTTTCTCATTCTTAGATACATGGTTATAGGACCTATGTTAATAAATTCACGTGATTTATTCACTTGTGTCTAGAAGTGAAAAAATAAATTGAGAAATGAGATTACATGTAAAATTTTTTGTTTTATGTTTGTATGTTTTGTAAAGCCATTATTTGTAAGTATTGAGATGAAAATGTTGCTTATCACTGACAAATTAAATTCTTACCATTGGACTGACCTACTTACCGGTCAGAATTAATTATTTGTTTTACTGTTGAGTATCGATACCGTGAAAACTACCCACAGCGTAGTAGCAACAGATATGACTATAGCATCAAACGTGGGTGATACAAGAAACCATGTTATATATAGCAATGGGTTTATGGGTTCTAGTCACCTTCTACATAGAAGTTTCATGAACGTAACTCAGAATTTGGCATTTAGGTTTTAGACCTACTTCTAGTTTCTATGCATGTGTATCATATCCTAATCAGTTTCCTATTTTTTGGCAGCTCTCTAAATATGGTGGCTTTCACGAAGATACTTAAGAAATTTGACAAGGTAAGGTCGCAATATATCATTTTCATACCCAGAATATACTTTCTTCTTCTTCTTCTTCAAGAAACTGAGTAGGAAATCCCCCATGATGTTTGGCTATCAACCAGGTTCATCTTTGGTAAATGTAGGACTTCCTCATCATTTTTAGGTGGCATTTTAGGTCATATTCGGAGCACGGTTACGATACGGTGAATGGTTTTCACAGTACTTATACCCAAAATAGTACCGATTGAAAAGTCAGTCCCGATTTCAAGGGTTCGTTTGGTATAATTTTTTTTTTGACATTTTTAATTTTATTTTTATTTTTGGCTTAATTATAAGCAAAAAAAACTAAATTTTTTCAGCCTTTTGCGTTTATAAGTTAAAGACTAGCAGAAAAGCAACCAAAAAAAAAAAAAAAAAAGCTGAAAAATAGTAAAGATATTGGTTTTGTAAAATAGTATAAAAAAAAGTTACTTTCCATTACAACCGATCTTATTTACCATTGGGACTGATCTTTTTTACTATTGGATACCAATTCAGTGAAAACCATTTACGGTGCCGTAGAATTCCCCATATTCAGTGGTCTCACCAACCCCAAAAGGTGTTAAACATCAAGAATACATCTGGGGCAAACTAGTTTTAGCTGAAACATCCTCTTTATAGTTTCCATCACTTCTGGTTCAAGTAAAGCACTTTCGATAATAGCATGAAACAAAACAAATAGAAAATTGCATTACATTGTATTAATGAGTGGCAATCTCATCAACATGGGAAAACTACATATACTCAACTGTCATCCTACACGGACTAACTTGTATACAAAATGATAATATCTACACTCACATGAAGGGTGTGATGTGAGACTCTGACAATTATCTCAGCCATCCTCCATCTAACACTCTTCGAATTTCCCAACATCCTCAAAAAATTTTTCTCAGAACTTCCATATATCTTTGCTGTTAATCCATTGAACTAAATCTGAATTTGTGACACATTTCAGAAACTCGGAACTATCTAGAATTATCGACAAAATTAGGACTCCTCAAATTAGTTTCAAATTTTCCAAACAATTATCAAATAACAATGCTTCCTTTCACTCTCTCAAAACTACTGAAATTGTCGAAAGTAATTTCTAACTTCTTTTTTTTTTCTGTCAATTACTCTTAAATTCTAAGTTTGTCGGATGCCTAAAAATCCTTGGATAGGAAAGGAAAATCCAAAGCATAATACGGAATCTTTGTCACTGAAGTGCCAACAATTATCACCATGCGTATAGTAATGGCATGCAAATAATTTCTCTACACGTCTAGACGTGGCATATGCTTAAGCTAGTTCAATAAATCATAGCTGTTTTTTTTTTTTTTTTCATTTTCATGAAACAGGTATCCCACCAACAAACATCAGCAAATTACCTTGAAGCAGTGAAGAGATCCCATTTTGTTAGTTCTGATAAGGTAAATTTCTATTTCATAATTTAGTGGATGTCATTTACAGATAGTTAACACACATATAAATGTGTATATGTGTGTGTGTGTGTGTGTGTGTGTGTGTGTGTACACTTCTTTCCTTATATGGTGTTGGTCAATATTTTCCATGCACTCCTTTCTTGTTGTGATCAACTTAGCAAATAAGGTGAGAAAATATTTGAATTTAGCGGAGGGGAGACATAGAGATCGAGAATCAACATGAGATTATAATAGAGATGGTGGTTACTTAATTATTTGTTTCTTAACAACACTAAATATGGGTAATTTTTAAGCTTTATATGAACTAAAGATATAGTTTTTATCCATAATTAAACTGCATGCTTGAAACGAATGAATTTGTCTTTGAATTCCTGCTTTTGATTTGCGACAGTTCTAATGGTATCAAAAGTCTTCTTGCATTAGGGCTTTGCCATATATGTTGGTGTGGGCCCTCATAGGTAGCATTATTTCCACTCCCACTTTGATTTATCCCACAGAAAATCAATGTTATTCTATTTGAAGATAACATGACAATGAGTAGTGGAGTTCTTGATCCCTCTTTGTATTGTATTGGGTAGAAAGGGACATTTCTAGAAATTTTCACTCGGCCTTTATCAGCACAGTCCTCAAAAGAAGCATAAATTCAAACTTCTTCCACTAATTTTTTTCACAAGCTATAGTCATATGTAGCCATATATATTAGAGTCAATAACACTCGTTTTGATCAACCTTAAATGCTACATTAAGAAAAGTTCAAACTGCTTACTCTTAGAAACGAAAGAAAATTTCTGATCTTAACAGCCTATTGGGGGGGGGGGGGGGGAAGGGAAAGGAAGGGAAAGAGAACTGAGGAAAATGGAAGAGAAAAAGGAGGAAAATTTTCAAATCAATCTATCTCTTTCTCTCTCTTCTTTCCCTCCATTTTTTTTTTGAAAACCAAACAGAGAATTATAGCAAACAGTAATTTTCCCTTTCCTTCCCTTCTCTTCCCCAAGTTCCAAACAGGTTGTAAAGAAAATTTATACGGAAAACCCCAACAGAATGATATCATAATGATATTTTCTGTAATAAATTTCATCTTGATAAGTATTTTATTTTAAAGCAAAAATATCTTATTCACTCACATCATTCTGTATAAAAATGATGTATAACTTTTCTGTTTATATAATATTACTCGTAATAAAACTTAATGTCATTATTACGTGAGTTGAAATTAAAGATAAATGTAGCAATACTTAGCATCTGTTAGTGCATGCAACACTGGAGAGGGGAAAATAACAATATATGTACATAAAGTTGGCTGAACATTTGCAAATTAATGCATGTGTTTGTTAGCATGATATATGCGTTTCCTTCATACTTTTCTGCTATAAATAACTTGAGAATAAGAGTTTTATATTTTTCAAATATGCATTAGCACTATAAGTATTCTATATAATATTTTGTTGGTGGCAATTAAGGTGGTTAGACTAATGGACGAAGTGGAGTCCTTATTCACAAAGCACTTCGCCAACAATGACAGGAAAAAAGCAATGAAGTTTCTAAGACCCCAACAGCAGAAAGCTTCTCACATGGTCACCTTTTTTGTGGGTATTAATCTCTCTCTCTCTCTCTCTCTCTCTCTCCAAGGTCAACATTCAGTGATGTATCTCTATATAGTTGGATATACAAATAGAAAATCAATGGAAAATGATGTGGCAATTTGAGTCTTATCATATCAAATTAAGGACTTATGAAGATGGTTTATAACTTTAAAATCAACACTGTCACATTATTGTGTATAAACATTTTATAAGATTAGAATTTCTTTTCATGGAATGAGGACAACATTTCTTAACACCATTAAGTGCCATGTTGTAATTTTCAGTATTTACTGCCATTCATACGCATGAAGATTCATCCTTGGGTTGAATCCAATTAACAAATGTGGAAGCCTACTTTTTAGAAGATTCATCGCCACACTTCATTAAAATTCCTTACTTGTATTGTTGTTGTTATCGTTGTTGCAGGGCTGTTTACAGGTTGTTTTGTAACCCTATTTAGCGTATACGCAATCTTAGCACATTTGTGTGGCATGTTCTCCCATGGATCAGAAACAGCTTACATGGAAACTGTTTACCCTGTTTTCAGGTCCCTTTTCACATTCTTTTCATGCTATACTTTTTATCTTCTTCTCTTTTTTGAAGTGTACTCGTAGAACTATTATTGTTTGTTTGTGCCCATTCAAATCAAAATTACTATTATTTTAGCTCATAACTTTGAAAATAATATTGTCACATCATTTTGGTAGAGTTTCTTTTACACAAATTTTGTAAGAATTTTCCTATTAGAGATTGTGGGGGAATAATCCCCAACCCAACCCAATGGGTGAGGCCCAACCTATGCAAATTAAGGTTGGGGTTGCTTGGCGGTCCAGATCAGTAATAGAGGGAGGGCCAGTCTTGACCGCCGACCTCCTCCACGTCATAACCCAAACTGCGAAAGGTAAGCTCAAACAGCCAGCGATCTTCGAGCATTAAATGCAGAGTTGACTTGCATTAAATGCACAAGTAGTAGCACCACGCGACATCGACGTACACGTCCGATCAGGCGAAATCCCTCGCGACGGTGCACTAGACCCTGTAAGTAGTCAGGCAGCGTCAATGATGATGCCTACCCAGCAGGCCGAGAGCCTGCTGATAGGCCAAGGCAAAACGCACTCCATATATTACTCTATAAATACCCAAGACGTCGAGGGTCAGGTATGGACAGAAAACCCCCAAGTATTCACAACTCTCATTCGTTCTCACCTCGATTAAGTTTGCTAACTTAATTATCGGAGTGTGATCGGCCCACAAAAGGTCGACCACTTCTAATCTTCCTCTTTACAGGAGGTTTGGACCCATTCATTTTGGGCTTGAGAGTTCGGCCCAACCTTCTCGAAAAATCTCACTTACAAAGATCAAGAGAGAGAATACTACAACAAAATTCATATAGAATTTATGTACAAAATAATATGTTTGAACGAGAGCCTTTAAACACCCCATTATTTATAGCTCTTAATTATAAAATTTACATTACATCAATCCAGTGGAGCTTTCCTTATAACTTTTCTAAAGAATAGCATTTGGGTAATGCTATATATACAAAATGATGAAGTTGGGCCGTATGGGTATATCACTTTTCTTTTGTCAAAAAAAACCCCATCAAAATACGATTTAGTTACAAAACTGACACAGTCAAACCGTTTTGTTGTAAGATTTTTGTTAAAAAATTCTAAAAGAATAGTATTTTCTCTATCTACTAGCAACATCCATAATCTGGCACAAATCACATTCAAGTTCGTAACATCTCAGGACATTTTCACTTGACACTGAAACAATATATATACATTATACTAAAAGTCAAAGGCGTGTAAATGTGCAGCATGTTCGCTTTGCTGAGCTTGCACTTGTTCATGTATGGATGCAATCTGCTCATGTGGAAGAGCACTCGAATCAACTACAACTTCATCTTCGACTTTCAACCCAGCACAGCTCTCAAGTACAGAGATGCCTTCCTCATCTGTACATCCTTGATGACCGCCGTGGTCTCGGCCATGGTTTTGCATCTCATACTTCTCTCCAGTGGCTTCTCACCGCGCCAAGTCGATGCTATTCCAGGAATTCTCCTTCTGGTTAGTCAGTTTTATATATGTAGTACCTTCATCAATGTTTAAGTTTGATTCCATTTTGCATTCATACCATTATGATCTCATGCCAAAAAGAAGATAGATAACTACATCAATGAATGAATCAAACACTATTTATATAGGAACGACTACGGTACTATTGGTACCTAAGAGTAAAAAACAATCAATTTTAGTGGTAAGTATGATCAATCTTAGTGTAGTGATAAGTAGGTCTGTGCCAGAAATAAGTAAGAATAATTAGTGGTAAGTAACATTTTCACCTCAATTCTAATAAATTGTGATTTTGCAAAATAACCCAAAAAAAAACTTACCGTTGTGACTGACCTTATTTACTTCAGGAACAGACCTACTTTTTTACTGTTGGTACTGATATCATGAAAAGTGAAAACCACTGACAATACCATATAATTTTCCCTACATATAAGGGTAAACATGACACAATTTTCTGCAGAACTTTATGATTATATGACATGACCTCCCTCAGGTTTCTTAAATTAATAGAGAGGTCATGAGTCCGACAGTGATTAAGTTTACATAATTCAAGAGCTTTTGTATGAAACTTTATGCTGATTTTTCATTCCATATTTCAGTTTTTCCTTGCGCTGCTCGTCTGTCCATTAAACATTTTCTATCGCCCAACCCGCTTTTGCTTCCTCCGCGTCATACGCAACATAGTCTGCTCTCCATTTTTTAAGGTACTGCTTTTTTTTTTTTACTCATGATTTATTGTCAAAGTGAAGAGATTTCATATAGCAGCTAATGGCTAGTTTTTGTTTTGGATATCAACTCATGTGCAGGTTTTGATGGTAGATTTTTTCATGGCTGACCAACTTACTAGCCAGGTAAGCATTTCAAGCCTGCAACTGATCCATTTTACCACAAAACATATCAGCTCCCAGAGAGAAATGAATTTGAACTTTCAATTATCTTTCTTCTCATTGCTCGGTTTCATTATTTACAGATTCCATTGCTAAGGCACATGGAATCCACGGCCTGTTACTTCCTTGCCGGAAGTTTCAAGACGCACCGGTATGAAACCTGCAAGTCCGGGAAGCTTTACAGAGAACTCGCATATGTCATCTCTTTCGCGCCATACTATTGGCGTGCCATGCAGGTAAATTCATAGTTCCAGTTGAACACTATTGCAAACTGAAAAAATCATGATATCTGATTCAGAATCAGCTAAAACTTGATACTCTGATTGAAAATGTAGTAAAAATTGATGGACCCTATCAGTTTTTGGCTGAATTCTGTAAACATTGGTGCTGGATTATTTTCCTTCCTATTCAATTTTTTATGTATCTATTCGAATTATAACATGGTTTTTGGATGTAATTACTAGTGTGCAAGAAGATGGTTTGATGAATGTGACGCGATCCACCTGGCTAACCTTGGAAAGTATGTTTCGGCCATGGTTGCAGCCGGGGCTAGGATAACTTATGCCAAGCAGCCTTCACGGCTATGGATGTTCATTGTCTTGGTAACTTCTTTGGTAGCCACAGTTTATCAGTTGTACTGGGATTTTGTTAAGGATTGGGGACTTCTCAACCCAAAATCCAAGAACCCATGGCTCAGAGATGAGCTGATTCTGAAGAACAAAAGCATCTACTATGTGTCCATTGTAAGCTCTCTCTCTCTCTCTCTCTTTAGATGTTAGATATCTAATTGGAGGATCTCAATTGTAGGCCTTGAATTTTGTTCTAAGAGTTGTTTGGGTGGAGACTGTGATGCGATTCAATATCGGGGTGTTTGAATCGCGAATGCTGGAGTTTTTCCTGGCTTCACTGGAGGTTGTACGACGTGGGCACTGGAATTTCTACAGGTATTTTTAAATCTCAGAATGATCGATGAGTAGGAGAAATTTAGAACCCTCTTCTGTTAAGAAAATTTCATTTCTAGTTCACTAGTTAGAAGCTTGTTTTGTGGTAATCCTCGAGTCAAAATAAGCATGCATTTCTCTTCAATATGAAGAATGTATAGAAACAACATAAATTCATTGTTTTTATTTTTGAACTTTGCACAAGAAAATCAGGTCCCTGCAGATTCACAGCAAACATGACATAACATGGAAATGATTTTCTACGGAACAAGTTCTAGCTAGCTGCTCTACATAGAAACCTATATATGTATATATATATATATGAAGCTTCTAAATTTAACATGCTCTATATAAACCAGGTTGGAGAATGAACACCTGAACAACGTTGGCAAGTTCATGGCTGTGAAAACAGTTCCTTTGCCATTCCACGAAACAGATTCAGATGCATGAGTTGTCGTTGCCTGGGATGCGTTTACACTTCGCTGTCCCTGACAGGCTCTCATGACATGAAGAGGCATGCAATATTTTATGATGCCCAAGATTGAAGGGATTCGCGTTTAGTATAGCGAAGGAGTTCACTTCCGATCCTGCTCTGGGCTGAGAAATCAATTCACCACCCATCAAAGGATCCAGCTGATTAAGAAAAAATGTGAGCCGTAAGGCTTCACTGTCATGAAGAAAGCAGGCACCACATATATATATATATATATATATATTATTTATATTATTTATATTCACTTGTACATTTGCATATGTAACTTGAATTTAATGGTATAAATGTATTCTTGAGTTTTCAGCTGTTTCTTATGGTAATGAATAATTAACAAGTTTGACAACCCCAGAAATTTTAATAGTTCGAACAAACACTATGTGTGATTTTGATCCAAATTACTCCGCATTTGTTTGTTGCCATATCTAATCTAATCTCATGTTTGTTATCAAATGGAGAGGGAGACTATTGGTGGGAAGTTGCATCCTTGACTCCAGATAGGCTCGGAGGGAAGAAAAGGGAAAGAGAAAAAGAAAGAAAATTGATTTTCTCTTCCCTATTTGATTTTGTAAAGGACAAGAAGGAGAAAGGGAAATTAAGAAAGAGGAGAGAGAGAGAGACTACACCTAGGACATGGCAATCTATTAACACCCAAATACAGGTGTAGTGAAGCAGTAAATAAAATTCAGTAAGACCGGAGTCGATCCATGATTGCATTCTAAAAGTACAATTATAACACCTTAATTTATCATTTGTTAACCTTAGTTTAGGAGTTTATATGCCTTTTTAATTAGATTTTTAGTATTAACTAAGTTATTTTTGCTTTGTATAGGTTTTGAGCTTAATGTAAATGGTTTTGAGCGCATTTCGGATAAAGGAAAAATGTGTTTTTCAAGACAATACTATCAAGGCACAAGCTGTTAAAGCTGTCGTACAGCTAGTTGAAATACGCAGAGCTGAAACTTTGGAGGGCTATATCTCCCAAATCAGAAAGGCTATTGGGATCTATAATATATTGATTTTATATAACTTTTGAAGATCTATTCAAATAAGCTGACCGTACGTACGGTTGGCTTCACCGTACATCAACCATATGTACGGTGAAGCCAACTATACATACGGTACTGTTCATTGTACGTACGGTCTGCAGATGATTTCCTAACTTTAGAGAGCCTGAATTAGCGTAAGGCCAATCGTACGTACGATACTGGCGTCCCTTGTGTGATTTTCATTGCTATATCTTTGAAAAATGATGAGATTTTTTTGTATCTATCACCATTTTAGATTAGATTTACAGTTAGTACGAATTCTAGAGAGAGAAAATTAGTTTCTTTGTGTTTTCCCCCATTTTTTTCCATTTTTCTTGCAATCAAACATTAATTTCTCCTACAATTAATGCAAGATCTACAATTGTTCATGCTTTCTCTTATGGAATCAAATAGCTAAACTCATCATTGAATGCAATTGTGAAGATCTACCAAGGATCTTCAAGATCTTTAATGGAGGTATATAAACTTCAATGAATTATCTTTTGATTTCTTCATATTCATCTCAATTGTGTTGTAAATCTATAGAAAACCTAGATTTATAATCACTATTAGTAATCTCTATACACAATCTTCAAATTGGTATAGATATTACACAATTGATGATTTGATTATATGATTTTTAACATTAAACACAAATTCACATCCAATTGAGTATGAATTTTTGTTCTTATGGTCTAAATCTTTCGAATCAAAGATTCGCGGAGTGATTTCTTGATTTGAGTTACCAAATCCTCCATTGAAACATTTGTAGAGAATTGGTAGATTAGATAACTTGCATTTAAGTCACTTTAATTGCATTTAAGTCTTCTAACAATTGTTTTCAAATTTACATAGTATTAGTTTTCATACTTAGTTTAGTTAATCCAATTTGCAATCAAAACATTCACAACCACCATATTTTCGGTCTCATTTTTAGATAATTTTAATTTGCTAAGCGACTCCCGAATTTGGTTTAATTTGTTGGCTATTTTGCTTTACGTGACACCTATATTGGACTTAATCCTCGTGGAAATCGAATCTGGTACTTGTTGGAATTATACTTCAATCGCGACATCCGTGCTCTTGCGGGAGGCTTAATTTCTTCACATTTGGGAGGATCAATTCAATCCACAGGGAACAATTATCAAAACATGTAAAGTTAGGTGCTAAAATTTACCCACGATAAAATATTAGACACCGACTAAGCCATGCTAGACACTGTAGTGTTACAATGGTTTTAGTTGGAACCTAAGCCAACTTGTTTGAATTTTACCTTGAAAAGTACCGATTAAAATTGGATAATTATTGCAGAAAATGATAATCAGAGCAAAATAGTTTAATTTGTGAGGATTGATGGTTATAGAATGGAACTTTAATTAAATTAAATAAAAAAGTCTTGGATCCAATTGATCCGATAACCTGATTCACCCGAAATTTCAACGGAGGTTTTATAACTCAAATCATTAGTTTCGTATTGAGACTTTGATTCAAAAAATTAAGCTATTAGAACGAAATTTTAATAATAATTAAATTTATAATAATAAAATTAAAGCTATGGATTCATACTATTGATTTGTGCAATAACTATATCAAACTAAGATTTAATCATAGAAATTAACTTAGTCAATAATCTAAGTTTTCTCAAAGATCTATAATTTAATTATCAAGAATTGAAAGATTTTAAATATAAAACAATAAAGATTTAATTACGTCTGTTGATATTCCAAGATTCTCAGATGATTTTCACAATTGGCTCCAAAAGTAAAACTAGCTACTCATAGTATTGAAAAGAAAAAACATGGCTTGAAAAATAACTTCATAAATAAAAAAAAGGTTTATTACAGCAAAATTGTTGACTCAAGGTTGACATTTGTTGACTTAAGGTTGACCCTATGTTGATTTTGATGATAACAAAACTTTATGTTATTTTACTAATGAATCTACTTAGTGTGCAGATTAACAAAGTTCATAATTTAGACTTAAAGTTTAATTTTAAGTCTAATACATGTCACAGAGAATGCACAACAAATTCAAGATCAAGTAATGAATTTCAAGAGCTACGCAATGAACCAAACAGAGGAATGATGCCTATCTTTACTTCAAACAAATGTTCTACATTCGAAGAGATTGAAGGTGTTCAAATGAAGCTTCAATTAAGTATGCATAGACTAAATGAAGATTGATTTGCACTCAAGAAAGAAGAAGACTTCATCAGAATGTGCAATGATCAGTTGGAGATGAATTGATTGTTGAAAATGCTCAAGAGAAAACTTCATCAAGTATGCAAAATTCAGTTCTAGCTTATATGATTGAAGTTGCCTGAGAAAAAAACTCACAATGATTATTTGATCTCTATATGGAATCCAAGTAAAGAATTTTTTTACAATATAAAGAATCAATGAAGACTAGATGTATGAAGAGATTTCATCAACCCTGTAAAAGTCTCATTGAAATGATTTTAAAGAAGAAAGAAGAATTGCTAGCAAAGACAAGAAATCAGAAATGAAGCATTGTGAAGCTCTGCATATTGAGAAAGCTTGACATTGAAAGAGAGTGTTCTAAAATGATAGAAGAAGTTTTGCAAATGAAGATGATAAGATCAACATTGATCTAATGAAGCTCTGACTGTTTGAGAGTTAAGAGAAACTCAATATCTAATGATTGATTCAATTCAAATTGAATAGAAGTTAACTCTGATGAGTTAAAGAGATTTGATTGATTATCATACCCCAAAGAAATACTCCTTGAATATCTTATACCAGTGCTGAGATGAGCTGGATCATTAGAAGTCAGAAAGCAGATTTCTGGTCAATGAGCGGACTCATGGAAATGAGGAGTCACCTCATGGTTACAGAAGCAAAAGACTTAAAGACTAAATGAACAATGAGCGGACTTCTGGAAATGAGGAGTCACCTTTGGATCATAAAAGCAAAAGGCTTGAAGACAAAATGATCAATGAGCGGACTCATGAAAAATGAAGAGTCGCCTCTTGATCATAGAAGCAAAAAGCTTGGAGACCAAGTAGACAATGAGTGGACTCATTGAAATGAAAAGTTGTCTCATGGAGACAGACGCAAAGGCTTGAAGATGACATGATCAATGAGCGGACTCATGAAGATGAAGAGTCGCCTCATGACAACAGAAGTAAAAGGCTAAAAATCGAATGAACAAAGAGCGGACTCCTGAAGAATCGCCTCATGACAACAGAAGCCAAAGATGTGAAGACAGAATGAACAAGGAGTCGCCTTATTGATATGAAGAGCGGACTCATGAAGTCAGTGAACAACATCTGGTAAATGCAGAAGCAGAAAGTGTCGACTCCATAAGCCTGGAGTCGACTCCTTAGATATAACGACTAGTTTTCCTAACGTTATAACGGACTGGACGTGCATTAATGAAGCCCAACAACCTCTAACAGATGGAATCAATACAAGGGTTTATATACAAGCTTCCAGCTGCATTTATAAAAGAGATGAGAGACAAAAACAAGATCAAACCGACTGATTCACTGAAAACCCTGAATATTCTTCCTGCATTCATCTGTGAGCTCTGATTGTAAAATCTACTATTGTTAGAGAGTTTGCTAGTTACTTGTATACTTCTATACACTTGTAAGGGAGAGTTTGAGAGTTCTCTTGAGAAAGAAAAACTCTTGTAAGTTTGAGTGAAGCTTGGACAAAACCACTTGGAGATTGAAGAACTCAGTGAGAAGTTCTTGTATAAAGTGAGCTGAGCACTTTGTCAATCAGCAACCTATTTGTAATTGGTGATTATATAGTGGAAGAAGACTTCAAGAAGGTCCTGGGGTGAGGACGTAGACCACAGTTTGTGGTTGAACCTCGGTAAATCTGTGTGTTCTTTCTTATGCTTTGTTTTCTTTCCTTCTTCTAATTATATTGCATTGCATATAGATTGATCACTGTTACATTGGTTATATTAATTTTAATTAATCTTAATTGTTATTTTATCTTTGAAAAACCCAATTCAACCCCCTCTTGGGTTGCCTTTTGGGCCAACAATTGGTATCAGAGCTAGTATTTTTGTTCTTAAGGCTTAACATCCTAGGAATAGATCCATGGCAACCAATTTCGGAAGCTCTCTTGGTGAGGGTCAATTCACAAATAGATCACCTATGTTCAATGGCACCAATTATAATTATTGGAAGAATAGAATGAGAATCTATATCAAATTGGTTGATTATGAATTATGGAGACTCATTATAAATGGTCCCAAAACACCTACAACTAGAATGGATAGAACTGATATCCCTAAACCAGAATCTGAGTGGGATGAAGATGATTTGAAAATGCTACAATCTAATGCTAAAGCTATGAATATTCTATATTGTGCACTTGATCCCAATGAATTTAATCGTATTTCCACTTGTGAATCAGCTAAGGAAATATGGGATAGATTAGAAGACACACATGAAGGTACCAATCAAGTTAAAGAATCTAAAATCAATATATTGGTACATAATTATGAATTGTTCAAAATGAAACCTGAAGAATCCATCACCGAAATGTTTACTAGGTTCACCGATATTATTAGTGGTTTAAAATCTCTTGGAAATGTGTATCCTAACAGTGAACAGGTAAGGAAGATTCTAAGGTTTTTGCCAAAGGCTTGGGAGGCTAAGGTCACAACAATCCAATAAGCCAAGGAGCTCAACACCCTGCCACTAGAAGAACTCTTTGGCTCTCTAATGACACATGAGCTCACACAAAAACAACATGCCTAAGAGGATGAAGAAAAGAAGAAAAGTGTAGTTGCATTCCAATCCACTTGTCAAGATGATGAATCTGAAAGTGATGAGAATGAAGATGAAATTGGTCTCATCACTCGAAAATTTAGAAGATTCATGAAAAAGAAATGGAGATGTGGAAAAAAGCATGAAGCCAAGGGAGAACCTAGCAAGGAATCCAACATAACATGCCGCGAATACAAGAAACCTGGCCATACGAAGGCAGAGTGTCCTCTGCTCAGAAAGAGAGGAAAGAAATATCAAGGGAAGAAGGCCATGACAGCCATGACATGGAGTGATGATGAAGAATCAAGCTCCGAAGAAGAAACTGAACCACAGGAAGTGGCTAACCTATGTCTCATGGCTCATAAAGATGATAGTGAGGTATTTGATTCTTCCCAATTCACTTTTAATGAATTATAAGATGCTTTTGATGATTTACTTTGTGAATTCAGAAAATTGGGAATTAAAAATAGACTTCTTAAGAAGATGATTTCTACTCTTACTGTTGAAAATGAAAATTTGCAAAAGAAAATTGAAGTTTTGAAAAATGAAGTTTGTGCCTTAAAGGATAAGGTTAAGAAAAAATTCTTTTCAAAAGGATCTTTCAAAAGAAAATCACATTTTGCTTGAAAAGGTCAAAAGCTTGGAAATAAGTCTTCATAAATGTGTAAATGGAAAAGAAAAACTTGATGCAATTTTAGGAAAACAAAATTGTTCACTTGACAAAGCTGGTCTTGGTTTTGATCCATTTAAAAGGAAGAAATTTTCAAAAGACAGATTTAGTACTTCAACTGGGAAATCCCAGGTCTCATGTTTTTACTGTCATAAAGTAGGACATATTACTAGTCGGTGCTTTGCTTTACAAAAATCAAATGTTCCTAACAATGCATGGGTCTCTAAAAGACCAGTGAGGGCTAACCCCCAAGGACCCAAGATGATTTCGGTACCAAGGTCAAATAAATCCTTTTGTAGGTGTGCCTTCAAGCCAAATCCAAGAAAGACTATTGGTACTTGGATAGTGGATGCTCAAGGCATATGACAGGAGATGAAGCACAATTCACTTCTCTCTTACCACTAGAGTGACGGTTGTTGAGGAACTGCGTGAGGCCCGCTCAAAGTCAAACAATTCGGCCTCGAGTTCGTTGCCACTTGCGGTCCTAAACCGCCGAGTTAGAGTGCCAATCAGAACCCAAGAGTCCCCTCCATCCCCAAATGAGGAAGACGTCATGTGCTCGAGGGAAAGGATGTTTGCAGCAGCCGACAAGCCACTAAAGACGGCTGCCACAACTTCTGCTGTTCCTCCATTTGCCGAACTGGAGACCGCCCTTGTGGTGGAAGCCGCTCCCATTCAAAAGAGGTCGAAAACTCGACAGCAGAAGAAAAGGGCGCCTGAGGTTACTGCACCGCCCCTGGCACCCAAGAAGCCAAGGGGGAAAAGCACAGTAGAGGAAGTCGGCGAGGCTGTAACCATCACACCGGATATTTTAGGCCGACCTTTGACGACAGAAAATTCGATGATTGACCAGGCCGAGGTAGCTTTCGGCGTCATGAAGAGCGTTCTTCAGAAAAAGGATATGGCAAGATTGGGAGTGGCAAGTGACACCACCATCTTCATGGGTGCCTTCCATTATTCCCTGCTAGTAAGTTGACATTGCCTTTCAATCTGTTTAGAGATTTTTTCTGAAATTTGTTTTAACATAAGCTTCGGTTTTTGGTGTAGGGTTACTTGAATTCGCTGGAGGTGATGACCCATTACCAGAAGCTTGTCGAGGAGCACCACGACCTCATAGAAGAGCACGGTTGCTTAAAGAAGGAGTGGATCGACGCTAATGAAGAGTGGATCACCTTCAAGAAACAGGCCGAACAGGCTTCTGCTGAGCTCAAGATGGTGCAAGCGAATTACGAAAAGAGAGATAAGGAGGTAACCGACCTCCAACAGAAATTTGATGTGCAGTCTGTGGATCTGTACAAGGCCAATGCGGAGGTCGAGGCACTCCAAGCTGAAGTGGCTAAGTTTAAGGCGGAGGAAGAGCCGTAATGAAGAAGGGTGAAGAAAGGGCGACTGACAGATTGGCCCTTAAGATGATGGATCTTAGCCGTGTCATCTCCTGCCAAAGCTGGAACGACACCCATCTTGTCGCTGGGGTGGACAAGTCCTCTGATGTCTGGCGTTTGTGCCCTGATTATTTTGACACCACCGAGGAGGGTGTGGTCGACCCACAGAAGGTGATAGCCAACACCGAGTATCAAAGGAAGCTTGCTTCAGAGGCTGCGGCTGAAAGGGAGAAGGCTGAAAAGGAGAAAATTGCTACTGAACCGTCCAAGGTTATAGAAGAGACTGTAGATAACTCAGCAGAGAAATCTGTGCAACTGGGGGAGAAGTCGGCAGAGTGATTATAGCTTTTCGTTCTTTTGAACATGTTTTTATAACCAACGCTACTACTTTTAATGAAAAGTTTGTTTTGTCTTTCATCTCGATACTACTCTTTCTTGGTAAATGTTAATCAGTTGTCTTAATTTTGCTTAATTGTTTAAAATTCATTTCTCCTTATGTTGTATGATTTTCTTCATCTGGCCGACTTGTCTAACTTGGATAGAACCAAGTTTTATACTTGGTATTTTGTGGCCTTCTTTGGCCGACCTGTCTAACTTGGACAAGACCAGGTTTTTACACTTGATTTTTGTGGCCTTCTTTGGCCGACCTATCCAATTTGGACAAGACCAACTTTTTACACTTGGTTTTTTGTGGCCTTCTTTGGCCGACCTATCCAACTTGGAAAGGACCAAGTTTTTACACTTAGTTTTTTGTGGCCTTCTTTGGCCTACCTGTCCAACTTGGACAAGACCAAATTTTTACACTTGATTTTTTTTGGCATTCTTTGGCCGATCTGTCCAACTTGGACAAGACCAAGTTTTTACACTTGATTTTTTTTGGCATTCTTTGGCTGATCTGTCCAACTTGGACAAGACCAAGTTTTTACACTTGGTTTTTTTTAGTCCTACAGTGCTCTGAGCAAATTTGTTTGAACAACTTCATTCTCCATTGATCTCATAAAAGCTTTATACACATGGTGAGTTGTTACATCATATGGAATTTTGTACTACTGGTAGAATTTCGTCAAGTTGTTGCATTCCAAGGCCGAGGCAGTTGTTTTCCCTCTTCAACAGTCTCTAATTGGTATGCGCCAACGCCGACCTGGGATGCAACTCTGTAGGGGCCCTCCTAGTTAGGGCTGAGCTTGCCATCCACTGGGTTCTTTGTTGCCCCCAGTACGTTTCGCAAAAGTATGTCACCTGGAGCGAAGTTTCTCAGACAAACCCGCTTATTGTAGGAACGCCTTAACTGCCACTGATATTCGGTAAGTTTGATCAGGGCAGCTTCTCTCTTTTCTTTTGCAAGATCCAGATCTTTTGCCAAAGTTTGGTCATTAAGTCCAGTATTGAATGCTGCCGGTCTGATCGTTGGTAGCCCTACCTCCAAGGGTATGACTGCTTCCACTCTGTAGGCCAAAGAAAAGGGGGTTTGGCCGGTAGATCTCCTTAGGGTTGTTTTATAGGATTATAGAACACTAGGTAGCTCCTCCACCCATTTTCCTTTGGCCCTCTCCAGCCGCTTTTTAATTCCATTGAGCATAATTTTGTTCGAAATCTCGACCTGCCCATTGCATTGAGGGTAGGCTGGAGTTGAGTAATAGTTTCTGATCCCGAGCTCTTCACAGAATGATCTGAACATGTTGCCATCGAATTGGGTGTCGTTATTTGAGACAATGGCATGAGGGATGCCGAACCTTATCACTATGCTTTTCCATGCGAACCTTTTAGCGTCGATCTTTCTGATGCTTGACAAAGGCTCTGCCTCCACCTATTTAGTGAAGTAGTCAGTCGCCATGATGAGGAACCTCTTATTGCCAGGAGCTTGGGGCATGGCTCGACTATGTCCAGTCCCCACTAAGCGAAAGGCCACAGACTGGTAATGGTTGCAAGATCCTCAGTTGGCTGATATATGATGGGAGAGTACCTCTAACACTTGTCACATTTTAGGACGTACTTGTAAGCACCCTATTTTTGACCGCTCGGCAGTCTACAGTCCATCCAGACTTGTATTCAAGTCAATGTGGACATATTTTGAGTCAAATAAACTTTCTAAGTCTATTCCCGTCAATCCATGGCTTCGCGGGCCCGGTGGGCCCAAATAGAGGCAAAATGACCAGAATGCCCTTGGGGGCATTGTTCAGTCCAATTCCAATAGGCACGTCTTTCCGAAGACGGTAAGTCCCCTTTTCAATTTCGATTCTAATCCCTCTCTCGAGAAAGTTAATTTCTCGAGATGGTAAGTATATCCTTTCGGCACGTTTACTAAAGAAAGTCTCTTCAGAACGGTAAGTCCCTTCAAACCTGTCGACCAGGACGAGACCCCAAGTCCCCCAGATGGTAGAACGGTCCACCTTTGGCGCCTGTTAGCTCGCCAATGTAGAAATGTCCGTTTCGGCACGCCTTCTGAGAAAGTTGACTTCTCAGGCTCTAAGTCCCTTTAGCAGCTTCCCGAGATCAGGCAGTCTCAGGAATGATCGCGAACAGTCAGAGTAGCGGAAGTACTCACAAACATCGCAACCGTTAGAGTAGTGGAAATACTCGCAAACAGGTCGGTATAGGGAATTACCAACAAATCCCTATATTACGGGATTGCCGTTAGAGTGGAAGAAACACTCAAAATCCAGGTCAACACCGGTGCCTGTTAGCCCACTTCGGTGAAAAAGGACTAAACTGCCCCTAGGGCCATTTTTTGACACGTTTCTCGAGAAAGTACCTAAGTCCTTAAAATGATAAGTCCACCCTTCCAAGATTGTCTTAAAGTCAGTCCGGTATGATTAGGTGCCTTCTAGTTGGTTTCGGACCAATTCTGAGACTTTTCGATTAAGATGACCATTTTGCCTCTACGCATCCGAACGCCCTGGGGACCACACCGGCTCTGGGTATCAAACCGGTAACCTCCTGAGAATGCTTCTTATAATATTCTTGACCTTTTTTTATCCTTCCGGATCATTCCGAGTCAATTCCAGCAAATCCGGTGCAAAATGACCGTTTTGCCCCTAGTGGGTCGGTCGCCTTTTCCGACTACACTGGCTTTGGGTATCAAACCGGTAATTTTCTGAGACATTCTAAATAATGTTCCCAAACCTCGAGTCTTCTTTCGGGATATTCCGGGTCCATCCCGACAGCTTTTCGACCTGATTGACTGTTTTGCCCCTAATGGCCCGGTCAACCCTTTCAACTATTCTTGTCATCCTTTTTTCAGGTCAAATATCTCTGGGACCCTGTTCTGAGGGTTCTTGTCCCTTTCTTACTTTTTGGGCCATTCCCGGTCCCTTAAATCCTTCCCGGACCTTCCGGAGTCACTCCTAGTGAAACCGGGCTAAAAATTACATAGTAGTCGCTAGTACAGGCACCCAAATCTTCTAAAGATACATTGCTTGCTGACCTTAAAACTTTCTTAACTGGTTGGCGCCACTACAATGAAAACTTTGGCCTGGCGCCACTGCAATAGGCGCCAGGTCATTCCTTTGTCTATAAATACAAAGCCTCCTCCAGCGTGAACGAGGTCTACAAACTCAGTCTGAAAACCCTACCTTTTGATATATAGAGCTCGAAGCCTCCCTAAATCCTAGCTTCTTAGGTTTTCCAAACCCTAGCCTCCTATACACTCATATGCACTCTCATACACTCATACACACTCTCATATACTTATACACTAGCCTCAAACTCTCCATTGAAGACTTGGATTGCTGCAACTACAAAGCTTTGAAGATCAAGACAAGCCCTTAAAGATTGAAACGAAGACCGAAGCAAAGCAAGAAAAGCAAAGCAAAATAAACAAGACACAAGGTAGGTTTTCTCTTTAAGTTTACGCATCTTCCCCCTCTCTTCTCTCTCTGAACCCACTTCGATTTTCTTCTATTTTAATCCCCCATCTTCTTCCCCCCCTTTCTTGCATGCTTGAAACAAGGGACTTTCCGGTCCATGTGTAGGATTAGGCTATTGGAGGGTCACCGTGTCGGAGGCTTTCTTTTAGTCTAATTGGAAATCACGTGGATTCGGCCCCTTGATTATGTGGTGAAGCCTTTAACCTTGTATGTTCACGACCCCAACTTGCATTGTGCATATCATGATCTTGCATTATTTTAAAATTCGTTTTCAAACTCATTTTCAAAACTTGCATCAAAATCTTTTTTTTCAAAACTTGTTTTTAAAATCACAATCCTAAGGTGATTCTAGCCTTTTCATATCTAGGGTTGCTTTAGGAAAGTGTTACATTTAAAGTGACTAATATGGTCCATATTTCTAAAATCCTTGTTATTTTCAAAACCACTATCCTAAAGTGGTTCGAGCCTTCTTATGGTTAGAATCGCTTTAGGAAAGTGAGATATTTTATATACTTTTTAAAAATCTTTTTTCAAATCTTTCTTTCTAAAAATATCTTTTCCCAACGTACTTTCTAAAAACTCTCTCCAATCTCCTTTCCAAAATTGTTTTAAAAAGCTCCCCCCAAAAATCTATTTTTTAAAAACTCCCTTTCAAACTCTTTTCCAAAATGCACTCTTCAACATTCCTTTTTTAAAAACGCTCTCTAGGTCTCCTTCCTAGAAAAACTCTTTTCAAAACTCCTTTTCAAAAACTCTCTTTTCAAAATTCGCTTTCCAAAAACTCCTTTTCAAAAAATCTTTCCAAAAACTCTCCCTTTAAAACTCATTTTCTAAAAACTCCTCTCTAGGATTTCCTTCCAAAAATATCCCTTTCTAAAAACTCACTTTCCAAAAATCCCTTTCCTTAGAGTCCAAGTCAAACCTTAGAACCCACGATTAGGAAACCCTAATTTCCTTTCTCAAAAACATGATTTTCAATCTTGCCTTAATACCTAGGTTTTCAAAATCTCCTTTTTACATCAAAATCATAAGTTTCCAAAACCCTCTTTTCTACGTCAAAACTATAGTATTCCAAATCTAGGGTTTTTAAAACTTCTTTTTTCAAATCCATGTCAAATCCAATCTTCCCCTTTTGGAAACCAATCCAATTTCCCGTTTAGGAAACTAGATCCTATCCTCCGTTTTTGGAAACAAAATCAAAACATCTCTTTTTAGAAACAAAATCCAATCCTTTGTTTTAGGAAATACGAATCTCAATCCTCCCAACTGCAAATATTTCCTAATTCACTCATTCCTAATCTCATACCTTCCTAAACCTTAAGTTTCCAAAACTTAAACATTTAAATTTTTCCTTAAACTTCAAACTTCCCAAATCCTTCCCAATCCAACCCTTTCCTAATTCCACACCTTTCCAAAGTTAACTTTCCAAATCTAAGCTTCCAAATCTTTCTTAAACTCAAACCTTTCCTAAGTTCTAGAATTTCTAAAACTCAAACTTTGAATCTTTCTAAAATTCTAAACTTTCCTAAACTTCAAATCTTTCCAAATCTAAAACTTTCTAAATTCAGAACTTTCTAAATTCTAAATTCTAAACTTTCCAACTTTCAATTCTTTCATATTTCAAAACTTTCCTATTTTGAAACTTTCCTAATTCAAAACTTTCCTAAAATGTAACTTCCCTATTTTGAAACTTTCCTAAATTCGAATCTTTCTAAATCCAATCTTTCCCTAATCTTCCAAGTCCTTCCTAAATCTTATCTTTCCTAAGTCTCAAGTCTTTCTTAAGTCTAGGCTTCCTAAAACCAAGCTTTCCAAAATCAAATCTTTTCAAATCTTCCAATCAAACTTCAATCTCTCAATCTTCCAATCAAAATTCTAATTCAATTTCTTTTTCCAATCAAACATTCTATTTTCTATCGGACTTTTGTTCGAACTACGACTGACCTGATTCCTCCAAAAGAATATATAGGCAACCTTCATGGGTGCGGTCACAACTTTTTTTCAACTTCTAATTCCAAATTTCTATTTCCAAATATCTATTTCCAATTTCTAAAACTTTCCAATTTCAAATCTATCTTTTTCAAATTTCTTTTTTCAAATCAATTTTCTAAATCAATTTTCTAACCCTTTCTTTCTATTGCAATTGCATATCATGCATCAGGTCTTTTTTAAAAACATTTTTTTTAAAGTGGATAGGATTAAACATTTGTTAGTTGAAGACTCTCATAGGTGAATCTAGGGTAAATAGACATGTAGGTACCGCAAGGCTTGGGTAGGGTGATGGCGTAGTGCGTCTTCCTTATACATAACCAATCTCTGAACCTAGATCACTATTTTCGATAGACCAAAAACGAAGTTATTTTCAAAAAGGGGCTTACATATTTTTCAAAGGGTTGCCAAACAACCTGACCCTCTCTTGAGGAAGTATTTTTAAAATCGTTTTCAAAAACCCTAAGTGTAGTCTTCGGGTTGTGCTTAGTTTTTAGGTGACTTAACTCACTTTAATTAAGTTAGGTGGCGACTTCAAATGTTTTCCAAAAGCCTTTTATTCCAATTAATTTTTAATTCAAACCTAGTTGCACTCATTCTTCTAGGAGAATGAGTTTTAACGAGAGAGTACAATATTTTTCCCGCTTGTTTGTGTATTTCTTGAGTGCAAAAAATCTGGGTACGACAGTACTGGGCTGCATCTTTTTGCATATAAGGCCACCAGTATCCTTGTAAGATAACTCGGTGTGCTAACGATCTCCCGCCGACGTGGCTTCCACATATTCCTTCGTGGATTTCGAATAGGACGCCTTGCACCTTATTTGGGTGGACACAGTGCAAGTATGGACTTGTGATGGAACGTCTGTAAAGTTCCTTGCTTGGTGACAACCAGTATCTAAGAGTTGCATGTTTGATTGGCCTGCTTTGTTTTTGTCCTCCAGTAGCTCGTCTTTGTCGAGGTACGAGATAATTGGGTCCATCTAAGATAGTCCCAACTGTTCCACAGCCAAGGCTTGTTCTTCCTCATAAAAAATGCTTGGTCTGGTCAAAGTCTCCACGTTGATCGTTCTTTGTGATCTCGATTTCAGGGCTGTTGTTAATGTTGCCAGAGCATTGGCATGAGAGTTGTTATCCTGGCTGATCTGGCGAAGTTTGTAGCTGCTGAATTTGTTGAGTAATTCCTCAGCTTTAGCTAGGTACTGCATCATTCTATCATTCTTTGCTGTGTACTCTCCCGTAATCTGATTGACAACTAACAGGGAGTTCGAGTAAATGACGATCTCAGAAATTTTGATGTCAATAGTTCGGAGTAATCCGGCGAGCAAGGCCTTGTATTTAGATTCATTGTTTAAGGTCGTAAACTCGAGTTTAATAGCTTGTTCAATGGCCAAACCGTCTAGTGTGATAAGCATTATGCTCGATCCTTCCCCTCGGTATTGGAAGCTTTTTCAACATAGAGTTACCAATGATCACTATTCTCCCAAAGATCCAAGGAGAGATCGTCGTGCTGTTGAGGAGGAGGTGGTGTTTGGTTGGCTTCAAGTGGTAGTTCAACTGAGAATTCGACAATGAAATCCGCAAGGACCTGCCCTTTTATAGCCAATTTAGGATGGAACTTGATGTCGAACTCCCCTAACTCCACAGCCCATTTTGCCAATCTGCCAGAAAAATCGGCCCTTCTAAAGAGAGGTTTGAGCTGGTGGTCTGTGAGGACGTTGATGGTATGAGCTCTGAAGTAGTGTACCAACTTGTGGGATGCCACTACCAGTGCGAGTGCCAATTTTTCTAAGGGTAAGTATCTGCTTTCTGCCCTGAGAAGAGTTTTGCTGACATAGTACACAGGCAACTGCTGCCGATCCTGTTGCCTAAGTAGTACGACGCTGATTGCATGTTCCGATATTGCGAGGTAGAGGAAGAGTTCCTCGTGCTTGAGTGGGGTGGAAAGTAAAGGTGGTTGGGTTGAGTATTTCTTCAGATCACTGAGGGCTTGGTCATATTCTGGGGTTTATTTGAATTGTTCCTTTCATTTAAGAAGCTGGAAGAATGGTCGGCATTTGTCTGATGACCGGCTTATGAACCTGTTGAGTGCTGTTGCCATTCTGGTTAGCTTTTGTACTTCCTTAGCATTCTTCAGGGCCTAGACACTCTGGATTGCACTGATCTGCCAAGGGTCCACCTTGATGCCCCGGTGTGTAACCAAGAACCCCAGAAATTTGCCCGAGCTGACACCGAAGACGCATTTCGAGGCATTCAATCTCATTTTATACTACTTTAAGATGCTGAGTACCTCTTTGAGGTCTTCCATATGGGAGTTATTGACTTTACTTTTTACAACCATGTCGTCGATGTAGACTTCCACTGTGCTACCGATCTACTTCTTGAACATCTTGGTGACCAACCGCTAGTACGTAGCCTTGTAGCAAAATATACCCCTTGGTGTGATGAAGGTCGTCTTCTCTTGATCATTTAGATAAGGGGAATCTAGTGGTACCCTCGATACGCATCCAAGAAACTCATCCTCCCGAAGCCAGCCGTTGCGTCCACGAGCTGGTCAATTTTGGGGAGGGGGAAAGGGTCCTTGGGGCATGCTTTGTTCAGATCAGTAAAGTCCACACAGACCCTCCACTTGCCGTTCTTCTTTTTCACTACCACTGTATTTGAAAGCCAGCTCGGGTAGTTGATTTCTCGAATTGCCCCAGCTTCCAAAAGTTTTTTGGTTTCTTCAATAACTGCATCCACATACTGTGTCGCCGCCCTTCTCCCCTTCTGGACCACAGGTTGGCATTTTGGGTCGACATTTAGCCTACGACAGGTAACATCGGCGTCAATTCCCGGCATATCATAAG
>CM065399.1:23277500-23462500 GCA_033060915.1 Euryodendron excelsum
CTGGTGGAGCTGCGTGTATCTACCGATTCATTGTCCAAAGGTAGTGGAGGCTGGCCTTTATCCCCAAGCTTTGACATGGGCTAGTGATCAGGTGGCTCGCCGGTCTAAGATTATCGACTTTGTGATGATACGGGCGAATCTGGAGTTGATAGAGATGAAAAATTTGATTTTGCGGCCCTTTATTGGTTTGATCCATTACGTGGCAGTCAAATGTCTAGTTCCAATGTCTCTGTTAAGGATTTCCTTTTTTAGTGATGAGTCTGGGAGTCATATCTAGGATACCGAGCTTGGTGCTAGTTCCACAAGGAGTTCCAGTCGGCCGAGGATCCTCCTGAGTATATGTTTGGAGCTTTGGTTGAGGGGGTCCCTATTCCTTACAGGGAACGTCAGCAGGGTACTGGTTTTCTGCTTCTTCTAGAGCTTGATTACGCCACCCACTTCGAAGCTCGATCCATAGGTACCTTCACCCAGTACTTTCACCCAGTTTTAGGTGATGGTTAGAGGATATGCCATGGGCCAGGAGGTGGTGGATATGAAGTGCGAGCTAAGGGATTTGTGCCCCAAGCTGAGTTTGCTGCCATGAGGGATCAGAGAGACTAGTACCAGACCCAGAGAGATCAGTTCCAAATAGAGAGGGACCAGTACCAAGTTGAGGTAGTCATTTTGACCGCATAGTTGGCTAAGATGGGAGGTGACAGGGTATATTATCTTCCTCTTTTTGATGCTAGCTTTGTTTAGTTATTTATCTGCCTTACTGATTCAAGTTCTCTCTTCTTTATAGGATGCCGGTGCTTCCAGTGGTTGGCCCTCTCCTCTTGAGTCGAGCTTTAGTGACTATGATCCAAGCATTGACTTTGACTCCTGATGGGTGCCCTTTTTCATGGGCTCAGCTTCTTTTCTACACCATGACCTGGATACGCATGAGAGTTTAGTTTTTGTTAGACAATTTATTTGTAATTTTCAAATTCGATAGATGTTTATGATTTAGACAGCTAGATATATGGATAGATGCATGAACGGGGATAAAGTTAGGATTATCATAATGTTGATGATGTATGTTTATTACATATTTAGATATGATATTGAATCGCATTAGTGACTTTAGTTTCTATAGGGAGCTAGGCCTTATGTATGTGAAACTCATGCTGAATTTTTTTATAAAAATGTATGCACATGTTAGGGATGCACTGGTTTAACACATAATAGAATGGACGATTTGTGAACGATCACATTCGGGGTTCCGTTAAGCTCTACATACTTGGAATGACAACTCCTTCTTTTTCAGGAGTTTGACCTCTCCTCTTACTGAATCCTAACCTTGATTAGACGATGATAACATTTTGTACCTTTCTCATCCTTCTGATCGACTCCAACTTTCTGCTTGGGTTGGTGTCTAGGATTATTTGGCTTGAACTTTGAACCCTCAGGGGTTTGGGCAATGACTTACACAAACTTTGGCAGCGCAATAAGCAGCCAATCTTTCAATCTGAGGAAGCTTTATTTTAGGACCGTAACATAGGCTAAGTTGTGGGGTTTTGAAAATCAAAGGAATATGGAGGCTCAAATTTAATGTTGCTTTCAGTAGGATTTAGATTCACACCATACTTGGTCAGTCTTCTAGCAGGGTTTTCTCCTCAAGTATCTTCCTTTGCCTTGGCAACACATCTGGCTCATTTGGATCAAGCAATTTCTTTTCAATCGGAGAAGACTTTATTAAGGTTGTAATGCAGGCCATGGTTCTGGGTTTTTGCAAGAAAAGATAAAGGCTCGAACCTACTACTTCTACAGGGCTTCCTTATTGCCTAGGATCACCTTTAGATTTTCTTTTTGCCTTTTGAACATTGCATGCTCTTCAAAATGGCATGAAATGAGCTATCCCTTCTACCATCTTGGGAACTTGGGTACTTAGGTATTTTCCCAATTAACGTGCCAAATAGCAGACATTCTACATTGGCGGGCTAGAAAGTGCCAGAAGTGAACCGCTCTACTATTGTAGGGACTTAGGTTCCGTCTCAATCAACGAGTGTGAAGGGACTTATCGTTTCAAGGGATTTTGTGCTTTCTCTGTAAACGTGTCGTACTGGATGGACTTATCGTCTGAGAGATTAACTTTCTCAAAAAACGTGTCAGGCTGAGCTTACTATTTTGAACTAGAATTGAGGTTGAAATATAGACTTACCATCTTTAGGAAGACATGCTAACTAAAATTGGACCAAGCTCTTTCCCTTTTCACTAAAGGATAAAGCTAAAGCATGGTTTAGTTCTCTTCGGCCTAGGTCAATAGTGTCGTGGGAGCACCTCCAATGTGAGTTCCTTCGCAAATACTTCCTGGAGCACCAAACTGAGGCGATTCGTCGCGAAATCTCACAATTTACCCTTTTCATGAACGAAACCTTTTACCAATGCTAGAAAAGGTACAAGGAGTTGTTGAACTCTTGTCCTCACCATAACCAAGAGACATAAAGAGTGATTAGCACTTTCTTCATATCCCTTTCTCTGAACCTTAAATGATTTATGGAGACAATGTATAATGGGGATCTTTATGAGAATACCCTAGATGAGGATTATGAATTCTTTGATTTCTTTGCTGAAATTGCAGAGATTAGGACACGACCAGAACTCAAATCCCAATTCAAGGTTGAATGCCCAAGTAGGACGAAAGCTTACCTTAAGGGAGCTTGATGATGTTAATGTCAAATTAGCATTATTGACTAGGAAGGCAAAGTCATACGAGATGGCTAAGGCCGACGTGGTGGTTAGTGGTAATAGTGCTCCAATTGAACTTGTGAATAAGGTGATATATGTAGTGTGCGGCAATTTGGATCATGGGACAAGTGATTGTCCCACTATTCTGATTTTTAGGGAAGCATTATATGGCCAAATCAATGCGATTGGTTAATATAACAAACTGTAAAACGCGTAAAGGGGTCAAGTTAAGGGAACCCTTATTCCTTAACATTAGAGGAATAAAGAGACATCTGTACAATATCAACCACCCCATATTTCCTACCAAAGTCAAGAACCACCTTCACAACCATATCACCCACCACAACAATGTAAACACCCCATTTTTGCCCGTTCAGCCATCTCCTGACCATCCGAACTTACGTTCAAGTCAATGCAGCTATATTAAAGTTCAAATAAGCTTTTCAAACTCAATTAATCAATCACTTCGCGGGCCCACTAGGCCTAATAAAGGCAAAATGACCAAAATGCCATTGCAACATTACTTGGTCGAATTCCTATGGGGACGTCTTCCTAGATATGATAAGTCTCCATTTTAATCTCAAATTCAACTTCAAGTCCAATTCTAATCAAATCTGACACACCTTTGGAAAATGTTAATCCCTCAGGCAATAAGACCATTCAATCCGACACATTTCTAAGAAACTCTTCAGAATGGTAAGTCCCTTCAAGCCCGTCGACCGGGACGAGACCCCAAGTCCCCGAGATGGCAGAACGGTCCACCTTTGGTGCCTGCTGGCCTACCAATGAAGAAATGTCCGTTATTCGGCATGTCTTTTGAGAAAGTTGATTCCTCAAACGATAAGTCCACCTAGCAACTTCCTGAGATCAGGCAGTCTTCGGAATGAACGTGAACCGTTAGAGTGGCGGAAACACTAGTAAACAGGTTGACATTAAAAATTGCCAACAAACCTCCTATGTTACGAGATCGAATTCGCTTCTTGATTGTGACACGTTTACCAAATGATGAGATACCTTTGGAAATCAACTCATCACAGACCGTCAGAGTGACGGAAACACTTAAAACCCAGGTCAACACCAGTGCCTGCTAGCCCACTCTGGTAAAAAATGACCAAATTGCCCTTAGGGCCACTTCTGGCACGTTTCTTGAGAAAGTACCTAAGCCCTTAGAACAGTAAGTCCACCTTTCCAAGATCATCCCAAAGATTATCCAGCATGTTTAAGTGCCTTCCAGTCAATTCTGGGCCAATTCCAAGACCATTCGGTCAAAATAACCATTTTGCCCTTAGGCATCCGAGTGCCTTCGGAAACCACACCGGCTCTGGGTATCAAACTAGTAACCTCCCGAGAATGCTTCTTAAAGTATTTCCGACCTTCCATTATCTTTTCGAATCGTTTTGAGACAATTCCAGCAAACCCGGTGCAAAAATGACCGTTTTGCCCCTGGTGGGCCGGTCGCCTTTTCTGACCGTATCGGCTCTGGGTATCAAACTGGCACTCCTTTGGAGCAGTCTGGATAATGTTTCCAACCTTCAAGTCCTTTCATGGATTATTCCGAGTCCATTCTGGTTGTTTTCCAGTCTAATTGATCGTTTTGCCCCTAATAGCTCGGTCAACAATTCCGGCCTTGTTTTTCAAGTCCGTTACCCCTGGAACACTATTTCAAGGGTTTCTACCCATTTTTGGCCTTCTGAACCATTCCCGGCCTTCCGAAACATTCCCAGACTTTCTAGAGTCACTCTAAGTGAAGCTAGGCTAAAAAATGCATAGTAGTCACTAAGGCAAGCGCCCAAATCTTCTGTCTTGCGTATTAAGGGTCGAAGATACGTTTCTTGCCACCCTAAAATATTTCCTAAGTGGCACCAAGTCAAAAAATGGCATGGCACCAATTGGATTTTAAGCCTAGTGCCACTGTAACAGGCGCTTGGTTAATTTTTTGTCTATAAATACAGAGCCTCTTCCCTACGTGAAAAAGGTCAGCAATCTAACTCCAAAACCTCTCTCTCTCTCTCTCTCTCTCTCTCTCTCTTTCTCGATATATAGCCCTCGAACTCTCTTCAAACCCTAGTTCCTTAGGCTTCTTCAAACCCTAGCCCCTATACACTTTAACCCTAGCATATATATACTCAATAAGCGCCTATACGAGCCTCAAAGCCGACCATTAAAGACTCAAGGTGCTGCAAATTCGAAGTTCTCGAAGATAAAAGAAAAGTAAAGCAAATAAAGCTAACAAATCAAAGAAGACACAAGGTTGGTTTTCTTTTACATTTATGCGATTCCCCCCTTCTCTCTTAACCCACTTGGGTTATCTTTTATTTTAATCCCCTAACTTCTTTCCCCCCTTTCTTGCATGCTTGAAACAAGGGAATCCCCGATTCATATGTAGGAAGGATGGTTGAAAGTCACTGTGTAGGGGGCTTTCTTCTAGTCCAACCTTAGACCACGTGGATTCGGCCCCCGTGATTATATGGTGAAGCTAATCTTGTATGTTCACGACCCTAATTGCATTGTGCATGTCATACTCATGCATCTCTCCAAAACTTGTTTTCAAAATTGTTTTCAAAACTTGCACCAAAATCTTTTACAAAACCTGCATTAAAAATTTTCTCTTTTAAACTTGTTTTCAAAATCACAATCTTAAGGTGATTCTAGCCGTTTCATGGTTAGGGTTGCTTTAGGAAAGTGTTATATTTAAAGTGACTATCATGGTCCATATTTTCAAATCCTTGTTGTTTTCAAAACCACAATCCTAGAATGGTTCTAATCTTCTTATGGTTAGAGTCGTTTTAGGAAAGTGAGATATTGTTTAAAGGCTTGTAAAATTCCACATTCAAATCCGTTTCCAACTTGCTTTTCAAACTTACTTTTCAAAACCTCTTTTTAAATCCTCTCCAAAATCTCTTTTTAAATTTACTTTCTAAAATCTGTTTCCTAAAAACTCTTTCCAAAAACTCTCTTCAAAAGTTCTACTTTCTAAAAACACTTTTCGAGTCTCCCTGCTAGAAACTCCCTTCAAAAGATTTACTTTCCAAAATCTCTCTTTCTTGGAGGCCAAGTTAAGCCCCAGAGCCAATGATTAGGAAACCTTAACTTCTACTTTCCTTTTCCACATCCAATCATAGCTTCCCAAAAATTCTATTTTCCACGTCAAACTCTTAGGTTTCCTAATCCTCTTTTTCATGTCAAATCATCTTTTTTAAATCCAAAATTTCCAAATTTGATCATTTCCAATTCCATGTCAAATCTAGTCTTCCAACTTAGGAAACCAAATCCAATCCTCTGTTTTTGAAAACAAAATCAAATCATTTCTTTTTGGAAATAGAAATCAAATCTTTCTTAATTCAATCTTTTCCTAATTCTAAACTTTCTTAATGTCAAACCTTTCCAAATTTTAAATTTCTAAATTCCAAACTTTCCAATCTTTCTAAACTTAAACCTTTCCTAATTTCTAAACTTTCTAAATCCTTCTTAAAACTTTTCCAAATTCCAAATCTTTCGTAGAATGAGATCTTTCCAAAACCAAAACTTTCCTAATTTCAATGTTTTCTAAATTCAAAACTTTCATAAGTTGAAACTTTCCTAATTTAGCACTTTCCTAAAATGAAACTTTCCTAAATTTGAGCTTTCCAAATCCTAAAGCTTTCCAAAGTCCAATATTTCCTAAACCCTAACTTTTTAAAATCTATTCCAAGTCAAGTTTTTCAAATCAAATTTCTTTTCAAAATCCTTCTTAAAATCCAACTTTCCTAATTCGAATATTTCCTTATTCGAACATTTCCTAATTCGAATATTTCATAATTCGAACATTTCCTAATTCAACTACATGTTCCAATCTTAGGTTACCTAAATCCTAGGAGACCTAAACCTTAGTTCAACCTTAATGGTAGGAAGTTTCCAACTCTTTTCTAAAAACTCTTTTCTAAACCAAGATGGTTTTCTAATTTTAAGCTTCAAAATGTTTTCAAATCTCTATCTTTCTAAATCTAGTCCAAGTTCTTTTCAAGGGTCAAATCCTCCTTCAAGTTCAATTCTAGGTCTAAGTTCAATCTCGATTCCAATCTTCCATTCTAAGTTTCAAATCAAATTATTTTTTCTAATCAAAATATTTTATTTTCAATCGGACGCTTGTCCGAACTACGACTGACCTGATTCCTCAAAAGGGATTCGTTGGCAACCCTCATGGGTGCGGTCATAACTTTTCTTAAGCTTCCAATTCCATGACCTTTTTTAAGTTTTCAATTCCTTACTCTATTTCAAGTTTCTAATTTAAAAATCTATTTTTAAATCTCTGTTTCCAAATTCTTGAACTCTCTTTCGAAAATCAAATCTATCTCTTCTAAACCTTCTTTTCAATTTCAAATCAAATCTATTTCCAAAATCAAATCAAGTTCTTTTCAAATCTATTTTGAAAACCAAATTCTTGCACTTGCATATCACGCATCATGTCAACTTCTTTTCAAAGTTCTTTTCTAAAGTGGATATAATTAAACATTTATTAATCAAAGATTCTAAATGAGTGAACCTAGGGTGAATAGACATGTAGGCACCGCAAGGGCGGGGTAGGGTGATGGGTTAATGCGTCTTCCCTACACGTAACCAACTTTAGAACCTAGATCACTGTTTTCAAAGACCAAATGAAGTTATTTTCAAAAAGGGCTTAAATATTTTTAAAGGTTGCCAAATAACCTTTTTTCTTAAAATCCCTCTCTTGAGGAAGTTTTCAAAACATTTTTTCAAAAACCCTAAGTGTAATCTTCGGATAGTGCTTAGTTTTAGGTGACCTAACTCACCTTAATCAAGTTAGGTGACGACTCTAAACTTTTTCCAAAACCCCTTTAATCAAAATTAATTTCTAATTCAAACCTAGTCGCATTCGTCCTTCTAGAAGGATGAGTTCTAACAAGAGAGCACTGTGTTTTTCTCACTTGTCTTTTTGAGTGCGAAAAATTGGGACACGACAAACAATAATAGCATGCACCACAACATCCACCTCAAGCTCAACCAAACAACTACCAACCCCATACGAGAGGTCATTAGTGGACACTCTCCAACAATTCATGCATAGTCAAGGGGCAGTGAACTCTAGGGTAGACAAGACATTAGAACAACAAGGCCAAACATTTAATGACATAAAGAGTCAATTGACTCTTTTGACTCAAGCCTTGTCCATTACCAAGAAGGGTAAGCTACCCACTTAACCTCAACCTAACCCCGCTAGACATGTGCACTCTAGTGAGACCATCAACAACCGTTGTCTAGCCATGAACAAGTGCAAGCCATAATTATCTTGAGGAGTAGGAAAATGATTGACAAGACCATTTATCCCAAAGAGCCAAAGGCTAGGGATGACACTTTTAAGAGCGTTGGGGATGCACCAAGGGCCACTGGGGATGAAAAAAAAAAAAACAAAAAAATAAAAAATAAAAAAACCAAAAAACAAAAAAAAAATAAAAAAAACAAAAAATAAAAAATAAAAAAAAAAAAAAAACATCTTGAGAGATCTCTAAGGAAAAAGATAATGAACCACAAGACAAGAGTGAGAAAGAAAAGGAAAGACCTTAGCCCAGACCGAGGAGGTTTTGAGGGAAGAGCGAGAGGCATTGGCCCATGCTCCTTTCCCTCATAGATTGGCCAAGCCTAAGAACCAACCTTTGAGTTTTGAGATCTATGAGACTTTCAAACAAGTTAAGATCAATATAGCTCTCTTGGAAGCCATAAAACAAATCCCCTCTTATGCTAAGTTCTTAAATGAACTATGCACCATTAAGTGGAGATTGAATGTGAGTGATAGTGTTTACCTTACACAAGAGGTAAACTTTATTATGCTAATCAAGACACCTCCCAAATATAAGGACCTGGGATGTTCCACGGTCACTTATATCATAGGAAGCCAACAGATTGATGGGTGCCTATTAGACTAGGATCTAGTGTGAACTTGTTGCCATATTGGGTGTATAAGCAACTGGGATTAGGTGAGCTTAAAACAACTAGAATCACACTTCAGCTAGCCGATGGATCGATTAAGGCTCCTAGGGGGATAGTAGAGGATGTCTTGGTGCAAATAGAGAAGTTCTACTATCCGGTAGATTTAGTTACTCTAAACACTCAACCGGTTAAGGACCCCTACACTCAAAACCAAATCCCAGTCATTCTAGGACGACTATTCCTCACTACATCTAATGCCATTATCCATTGTAGGGGTGGTCTCTTGAAGTTGTCTTTTGGTAACATGACCATGGATTTGAACATTTTCAATGCGGGGAGGCAACCAAATGAGTGTGAGGATATCCAGGAGGTGAGTTGTATAGACTCCACTGTGCAAGAGCACTTCAAGAGGTATAGCATAGAAGATGCCCTAGCTAGGGTATTGATGTTTAGTGAAGGTCTTGATTGTTTAGAAGATGAGGAGCAAGTTATTGTGGAGACTAGTAGTTTGGAGGTCATGCCCCTTATGGTGGTGGGTTAATGGACCCTAACTTTTGAACTCCTAACTCCTAGTCTCATCAAACCACAACCCCCAAACTCAAAGCCCCAACACCCGAAAGAAAGCCATTACCCTCTATACTTAAGTACACATTCTTAGGAGAAGGTGAGTCTTACCCAGTAGTCATATCTTCATGCCTATCGGTGACTCAAGAGGAAAGTTTGATAGAGGTGCTCAAAAGGCACCGTAAGGCCATTGGTTGGACTATACCGGACTTGTATGGAATTAGCCCCCTAGTGTGCACTCATAGAATCTATCTTGAGGAAGGGGCTAAAATAGTAAGACAAATGCAATGGCATTTGAATCCAACCATAAAAGTAGTTATAAGGGGAAAAGGGCTTAAACTCCTAGATGCAGGTATCATTTACTCCATTTCTAACTCTAGATGGGTTAGTCCAACCCAAGTTATCCCTAAGAAATCCGAAGTGACGGTAGTGAAGAATGATAACAATGAATTGATACCCATTAAGATCCAAATCGGGTGGCGTATGTGCATAGACTACTGTCGCCTCAATGCCGTCCTAAGTAAGGATCATTTATGCCTTTATTTCCTAGACCAAGTGCTTGAATGTGTAGCGGGGAGGGCCTACTATTACTTCTTGGATGGGTATTACAAGTACAACCAACTTGAGATAGCCCTTGAAGACCAAGACAAAACCACTTCACGTGTCCCTTTGGCACATTCGCTTATAAGCAGATGCCCCTTGTTCCAAAGATGTATGATAAGCATCTTTAGTGACATGATAGAGAGGGTCTTGGAAGTCTTCATGGATGACTTTTCAATCTATGGGGACACTTATGATCAATGTCTTACCCATCTAAATAAATTTCTTAAGAGGTGTGAGGAGAGCATCTTGTTTTGAATTGGGAGAAGTGTCACTTTATGGTGACACAAGTTATAGTTATAAAACACATTATTTTTGGGAGTGGTATTGAGGTTGACCCAGCTACGATAGAGCTTATTCAAAAGTTACCTACCCCTAGGAATGTGAAAGATGTGAGATCCTTCCTTGGGCATGCTGATTGCTACCGGAGATTCATTCAATCATTTAGTACCATTTCCCATCATATGTTTACCCTTTTGGCCCAAGATGCTCCATTCATTTGGACACCATCTTGTCAACTAGCATTCAAAAAACTTAAGGAACATTTGACCACGACTCCCATAATCCAACCACCGGATTGGAGCCTACCTTTTGAGCATATGTGTGATGCTAGTGACTATGTCATAGGGGTCGTCCTAGGACAAAGGCAGGACAAGAAACCTCACGTGATTCACTATGCCAACACAACGTTGAATAAGGTCCACGTGAACTATACCACCACTGAAAAGGAGTTATTAGCCATAGCGTTTGCCTTAGATAAGTTTAGATCATATCTGATGAGGTCTTTGGTGATAGTCTATACCGACCATGCCGTCCTCAAGTATCTACTTTCAAAACAAGAGGCTAAACCTAGGCTAATTCCATAGATTATTCATCTTCAAGAATTCAACCTTGAAATTAGGGACAAGAAAGAAGTGGAGAATGTGGTCCCCAACCACTTATTTAGACTTCCATTTGAGGTCCCTAACCATGACAACTCCCTCATCAAAGAGACTTTCCTCGATAAACAACTAATGCAATACCAAGCCATCTCTCAAAATTTTTTCCCTTGGTATTCCAATGTGACTAACTTTTTTAGCTATTGAAGCCATTCCTATCCATTGGTCATCTTTGAACAATAGAAAGTCTTCAAGTCTAGTGCGCAATTTCTTTTGGGATGGCCCATATCTTTTCAAGTATTGCTCGGACCAAATCATTCAGAGATGTGTGCCCGATGATGAGTTCATGAGTGTGATGGAGTTTTGCCATACACAAGCATGTGGTGGACACTTTTCATCTAGAAAAATCATTGCAAAGATTTTGCAAAGCTGTTTGTATTAGCTTTACCATGTTCAAAGATGTCCACACCTTTTACATATCTTGTGATAAATACCAAAGGCTAGGAGCCTTGCTAGAATGCAAATGATGTCGCTCAATGCTATCATTATTCTAGAGATATTTTTATTGTTAAGGCATACACTTTATGGGCCCATTCCCCAGTTCCTTTGGCTATGTTTACATCTTAGTGGCCATAGATTACATTACAAAGTAGGTAGAGGCAAGTGCGACATGCACCAATGACAACCAAGTGGTGGTCAAAGTTCATGAAAAAGAACATCTTCCCCCATTTTGAGATGCCGCAAGCCATCATTAGTAATGGTGGCTCTCACTGTACAATAGGCCTATAGGTGTAGTGATGAGAAAATATGGCATAGTGCAAAAAGTTAACCTCCCGTATCAGCCCCAAACCCAAAGTCAAGTAGAATTGGCAAACCGATAGATCAAAAACATCCTAGAGAAAACGGTCAATCCTTCTCACAAGGATTGGTTGTTACAGTTGATTGATGCCTTGTGGGTATATCGAACTGCATATAAGACCATCCTTAGTGCCTCCCCACATCGGCTTGTGTATGAAAACGCGTGCCACTTTTCGGTGGAGATTAAGCATAAGGCCTATTAAGCCATTCAGCAATTCAAGGAGAGTTTGGATGAGGCGGGAGCCCTTCGCAAACTCTTGCTCAATGAACTTGAGGAACTCTGCAATGACGCCTATGAGAATGCCAAATTTTCCAAGGCAAAGATGAAGACCCACCATGACCAACACATCTAACGAAAAGCCTTCCACATAGGGCAGAAGGTGTTGCTCTATAACTCCAGTTACATTTATTTCTGGGGAAGTTGAAGAGCAAATAGGCTGGGTCGTACTTAGTTAAGGAGGTCACTCCTTATGAAGCCATTGAAGTCCAAAGGATGGACAATGGGGCATGCTTTAAGGTGAATAAGTAAAGGTTGAAACCCTATTTCGAGCTTTTCCCTAATGTTATTGATTGTATGGATCCACCAAAGTTGGTTGTTTGAGCTATGGTGCAATCCAAAAACTTAGGAGTAGTTTAGGTAGATTAGTGTTAGTTTAGATGGGTTAGGAGTAGTTCTTCCTTAATTTTCCTTACCTTTCCTCCCATTTCTCTTCATTTCATACTTGTCTTCATACATTGAGGACAATACATCCCTCTGGGTGGGGGGGGGGGGGGGGGGGGGTTTGGGAGGCAGCTTTAGAGGCTTAACCTCTGTCCTTACCTGTTTTTAGTTTTTTGTGTTGCCTGCCCAAGAAAAATTTTGAGTTTTTTAGCTAAGGCCTGAAAAACCGTGTGCATGGTATGTTGACCATTTGCACAGTTCATTTACCGTATGCATAGCAAACAGTACTGTTCACATGGACATGTAGTAGCCAGTTAGTGGTTGATGGTTAGGAGTACCGTCAGAATGGTTGAGCTTCCGTGCACACGCTTACAGCTTGCTTCACACTTTGAAAGAGTCATGCGCACAATTGTGACTCCCTTTGGACGCACGCTGAGACCATGTGCAGCTTTAAGTGATCATGCACATGGTGTTTTGTTTTCTATATATAGGTGTTTGATTTCTATTCAAACACCGTTCTAATGGCTGAGTCGACTTAGAAAGTGTGCATAAAGGAGTTCAAGCAATATGGCGAAGTCCTGTCAGCATATAACCAGTGTCCACCTAGCTTGAGCCCGGTTCCTGTAAGCACCCCATTTTTGACCGCTCGGCAGTCTACACTCCGTCTAGGCTTGTGTTCAAGTCATTGTGGGGATATTCCTATCGAAACCAATTCTCTAGGTCCAAATCCCGTCTGTCCATCACTTCGCGGGCCTATTAGGCCCAAATAGAGGCAAAATGACCAAAATCCCCTTAGGGGGCATTGTCCTTTCCTTTCCCGTTCCAAATCCCTCTCTCGAGACAGTTTATTCCTCAAGACGGTTCCAACCTAGGCATGTCTTTTCGGAGACGATAAGACCCCTTTCAAATCCCTCTCTCAAGACAGTTTATTCCTCGAGACGGTTCCAATCCAGGCACGTCTCCTCGGAGACGATACGACTCCTTTCCAATCCCACTCTCAAGACAGTTTATTCCTTGAGACGGTTCAAATTCAGGCACGTCTTTTTTAAGACGATAAAACCCCTTTCCAATCCCACTCTCGAGACGGTTCCAACTCAGGCACGTCTTTTCAGAGACGGTAAGTCCCCTTTCCAATCCCTCTCTCAAGACAGTTTATTCCTCGAGATGGTCCGAGTCCGAGTAGTGAAACTACTCACAAAACGATTAGAGTAGCGGAAATACTCACAAATAGGTCGATATAGGGAATTGCCAACAAACCCCTATGTCACGACGACCGCCATTAGAGTGGCGGAAACACTCAAAACCCAGGTCAACACCAGTGTCTGTTAGCCCACTTCGGTGAAAAATGACCAAACTTCCCTTAGGACCTTTTCCGAGACTTTCCGGTCAATATGACCATGTTGCCCCTAGGCATCCGAATGCCCCGGGAACCACACCGTCTCTGGGTATCAAATCGGTAACCCTCTGAGATTACTTTTTATAGTACTCTCAACCTTCATTTATCTTTCCGGATCATTCCGAGTCAGTTCCGGTCAACCCGGTACAAAATGACCGTTTTGCCCCTGGTGGGCCGGTCTCCTTTTTCGACCACACCGGCTCTGGGTATCAAACCGGTAATCTCTTGAGATTGCTTCTTATAGTATTCTCAACCTCCTTTTACCTTTCCGGATCATTCCGAGTCAGTTCTGGCCAACCCGGTGCGAAATGATCGTTTTGCCCCTGGTGGGCCGGTCTCCTTTTCCGACCACGCCGGCTCTGGAAATCAAACCGGCAACCTCTGGGAACATTCTGAATAATGTTTTCGGATCCCAAGTCTTCTTCCGAGATAGTTCGAGTTTGTCTCGGCAGTTTCCCGGTCCGATTGACCGTTTTGCCCCTAAAGGCCCGGTCAACCTTTCCGATACATCCTATCCTCACTTTTCAAGTCAAATACCTCTAGGACATTATTTTTAGTGTTCCTGCTCTTTTCTGGTCTTCCGGGTCATTCCCGGCTCCTTCAAATCATTCCCGAACTTTCCGGAGTCATTCCTAGTGAAGCCAGGCTAAAAATTGCATGGTAGTCACTAGTACAGGCGCCCAAATCTAGTCAAAGATACGTTGCTTGCCGACCTTAAATGTTTTCTAAGTGGCTAGCACCACTAGTAGTGGCGCCAAGCCAAAAATTGGCCTGGCGCCACTAGGAGTGGTGCTAGTGTAAACTTTAGCCTGGCGCCACTGCAACAGGCGCCAGTATTGTCCAACCTCTATAAATACAGAGCCTCCTCCAACGTGAAAAGGATCCGTAAATTCAACCAAAAAATCATATATTTCGATATACAGAGCTCGAACACCTCCAAAACCCTAACTTCCTTAGATTTCCCAAACCCTAGCCACCCTACACTAAACCCTAGACTTATATACACTCCCATACATCCCCATACATTGATACACCAACCTTCAACCCTCCTTCGAAGACTTGAAGAGCTGCAATCTAAAGCTTGAAGAAAACTCTTGAAGATTGAAGACGAAGATCAAGACGAACACCGAAGATCGAAGGCAAGCAAGGCGCGCAAAATAACAAGACATACGGTAGGCTTTCTCTTTAAATTTCCGCACTTCCCCCCTCTCTCTTCTCTCTCCAACCCACTTGGATTTTCTCTATTTTAATCCCCCATCTCTTTTCCCCTTTCTTTGCATGCTTGAAACATGGGGATTCCCGGTCCATGTGTAGGATTAGGCTATTGGAGAGTCACCGTGTCGGGGGCTTTCTTCTAGTCTAATCAGAGACCACGTGGGTCCGGCCCCCTTGATTATGTGGTGAAGCCTTAGCCTCGTATGTTCACGACCCCAAATTGCATTGTGCATATCATAGTCTTGCATCTTCCAAAATTCGTTTTCAAACTTGTTTTCAAAATTGCATCGAAATCTCTTTTTCAAAAACTTGTTTTCAAAACCACAATTCTAGGGTGATTCTAGCCTTTCCATGGCTAAGGTTGCTTTAGGAAAGTGTTACATTAAAAGTGACCTTTTTGGTCTATATTTTCAAATCTTATTGTTTTCCAAAACCATTTTCTTAAAGTGGTTTTAGCCCTCTTATGGCTAGAATCGCTTTAGGAAAGTGAGACGTTTTCATACTTTCCAAAAAGCTCTCTTTTCAAAAATCTCTTCCTAAAAATCTCTTTTTTAACATACTTCCTAAAACTCTCCTTTCCAAAGTTGTTTTCAAAAACTCCTTCTCTTTAAAAATTCACTTTCCTAAAAACTCTCTTCAACAATCTTCTAAAAATCCTTCTAAAAAACTCTCTTTCCAAAATCTTCCTTTTAGAAACTCTTCCTTAGGATTCCCTTCTAAAAATGCACTTTCCAAAAACTCTTTCCTTAGAGCCCAAGTCAAGCCCTAGAACCCACAATTAGGAAACCCTAATTTTCTTTCCAAAAACATGGTTTTCAAACCTTGCCCCAAACTTAGGTTTCCAAAATCTCTTGTTTCACATCCAAACTATACACATTTCCAAAACCTCTTTTCTACGTTAAAATTCCACACTTTCAAATCTAGGGTTTCTAGAATCCCCCTTTCCAAATCCTTGCTAAATCCTATCTTCCCTTTAGGAAACTAGATCACATCCTCCGTTTTTGGAAACAAAATCAAACCTTTGCTTTTAGAAACCAAATCCAATCCCTCCCGAATCCAAATCTTTTTCTTAATTCAAATCCTTCTTAAACTTCCACTTTCCTAAACCTTAAGTTTCCAAAACTTGAACATAAAAATCTTTCCTAAATTTTAAAACTCAACTTTCAAATCTTTCCTAATTCAACCCTTTCCTAATTGTACCCTCTTTTCAAATCTAAGGTTTTAAACTTTTCCTAACCTCAAACCTTTCCTAATCCCAAGATTTTCTTAAAAACTCTAAAATTTTCAAAATCTTAAACTTTCTAAATGTCAAATCTTTCTAAAATTCTAAGCTTTCTAAATTCAAAACTTTCTTAAGTTAAGACTTTCTAAATGTAAAACTTCCTAAATTCTAAACTTTCCAAATTTCAAATCTTTCCAAATTCTAAGCTTTCCAAATTCAAAACTTTTCTTAACTTGAAACTTTCTAAATTCTAAGTCTTTCTTAAACTAAACTTTCCTAATTCAAAACATTTCTAAATTCAACACTTCCCAATTTCAAAACCTTTCTTAAAACGAAACTTTCCACTTTTCAAAACTTCCCTAACTCAAAAACTTTCCTAAAATGAAAACTTTCCTAATTTGGGAACTTTCCTAATCTGAAAACCTTTCCTTTTTCGAAAACTTTTCTAAACTCGAAACTTTCCAATTTCAAAACTTTCCTGAAATCGAAACTTTCCTAATTTCGAAACTTTTCAAAAATGACACTTTCCTAATTCGAAACTTTCCTAATCCAAATCTTTCTTAAATTCCAAGTTTCCAAATCTACCAAGATCTTTTCAAATCCAACATTCCAATCTAATCTTTCTTAATCTCAAGTCTTTCCTAGGTCTCCTATCTTTCCTAAGTTTAGGTTTCCTAAACTTCCATCTTTTCAAAACCAAGTCTTTCCAAAATCAATCTTTCCAAAGCAAGTCCAATCTTCTCAATTTCAATTTCCAATCTCCTCTTCTAATCTCAAATCAAATCCAATTTTCAATTCAATTTCTTTCTTCCAATCCAATCTCTCTCTCTTCAAATCAATCTCTTTTCAACCGGACTCCGGTCCGAACTACGACTGACCTGATTCCCCCAAAGGGATACGTAGGCAACCTTCATAAGTGCGGTCACAACACTTTTCGAACTTTTAATTCCACACTCATGGGTGCGGTCTCCACATTTTTCAAATTCCAATCTATTTTCAAAATTCCAATTTCAAAATTTCTATTTTCAAATTTCTATTTCTAAATTTTCATACTTTCCAATTTCAATTCCATCTCTTCAAATCAATTTTCAAATCAAATCAATTTCAAATTAATCTCTTTCCAAATCTATTTTTCAATTCTCTTTTCTTGCACTTGCATATCATGCATCATGTTAGTTTCTTTTCAAGCATTGTTTTTCAAAGTGAATAGGATTGGCCAATAGTTAGTTAAATACTCTCGTAGGCGAATCTAGGGTAGATTGACATGTAGGTACCGAAAAGGCAGGGTAGGGTGATGGCTTAGTGCGTCTTCCCTACACGTAACCAACCTTCGAACCTAGATCACTGTTTTCGAAGACCAAAAGGAGTTATTTTTCAAAAAGGGCTAAATGTTTTCCAAAGGTTGCCAAACAACCTGTTTTTCTTAAAAACCCTCCCTTGAGGAGATATTTTCAAAACCATTTTCTAAAAACCCTAAGTGTAGTCTTCGGATTATTCTTAGTTTTTAGGTGACCTAACTCACCTTAATCAAGTTAGGTGGTGACTCCGAATCTTTTTCAAAAGCCCTTTATTCAAACCAATTTTCAATTCAAACCTAGTCGCAATCATTCTTCTAGGAGGGTGAGTTCTAACCAGAGAGTACAATATTTTTCCCGCTTGTGTGAGTATTCCTCAAGTGCGAAAAATCTGGGCGCGACAGTTCCCTCCTCTATTTAGGTATTTCCCATCCTACCCTCCTTTGTCCTTTTAGTATTCTTTTCTATTCCTAGCATAGCCCCCAATTTATGATGAGATGAAGTTTATTAACCTCACTGCCTCTAAGTCATATGATAATGTATTTAGCTAAAGAGGGCCCGCTCAAGAGTGAGCACTGACTCTAAGGCATTTCTTGGAGGATCCTTTCCATTGGGAGGAGGTCTTTACTCAGTAAGGATGGGTTGAGTTGACTAGATTCAGTGATCCGTGCAGATTTACACTAATTGTTGAACTAATGGCTAACATCTCTGTCTCCTCTGCCGAGCCAATAGATGAAGGATTATATCATGGATTAGGAGCCGTATTGTAAAGATCACCCCTGATGTGTTCTCTACATTCTTCCAGCTGCCTAGCGAAGGTCAACCACAGCTTAGTTATCCTTCTAAGGGGGCAGTTGATCATGAGGTTATTATAGCAAAGTTGTGCTCTCTAGGTGAGCAGTGGGTCACTTCACAGTTCTCAAAGAGGGTCCTAGCCCTTAGGTATCCACATCTCTTCCTTTTCATATGCACTTCCATGTTACCCTTGTGTTGGACTGCCGAGGTTAGCCTGACTAGGGGCTAATTGATATACACTATTGGTACGGGTAGGTCCATCGACCTACCTCTCTATATGTTTAGGGATCTCTGTTCCACTGTCATCTCTAACCAGCCTCAGGGGTGCATCTTATTTGCCAGCTTCCTTGTCGAGCTCATCAGTAGAGTTGGAGTACCTCCACCACTGGATGTCATGGTCCTATAAGTGATACAGCCAATTGAGATGACTTCTGAGCATTGAGTTAAGGGGCAGTTGGCTGGGATCCAAAGACAGATTCAGTAGGTCCAACAGCAGGAGCAGGCTCAGCATCAGGCCGAGGCCTAGCAGTAGGAGGCCCATCAGGACATTCTGGGAGCTAAGAAACAACCACAGTAGGGTCCTTCACTTCAGGCATTGGCTTAGTTGGTTGATAGTAGAGCAGAATCATCCAGCAGTAAACTACCGCTATTATGGAGTTTCAGACAGTGATGGCGATGTTCCAGATTGCCTAGACCGAGTATGCGAGGCAGTTGACAACCTGTCAGACCGTTCAGGTCGCGCATATCCAAGAGTCGACAACTTTCCAAACTACTTAGGCTGAGTTTAGAGAGGAGTTTAAGGCCGAGCAGCAACGTCAGGATCAAGTTTTAGATGATATCCTATTGCATATCTAGAAGCAGTAAGCTAAACCTTCTGCACCCCTGGAGATCATGATGATTTTGGCAGATGGTAGTTAGAGATAGGGGTTAGATACTATTTGTATACACATGTATAACATTTTGTTGTATTTAAAACTCTATTGTTCATATTAGATGCCATTATTGAGCTTTATGATATATATATATATATATATGTGTGTGTTTGTGTGTGTGTGTTATTATGCTTCGACTTCTTTGTGGTGTATGATTCATTCTCAGGTATTGCATTATTTGACCATCATTCAGCTACTTGGGAGCATTGGTAGAGGTTGAGAGTATCTTGTGGTTCTGACACTTCATTTGATTATTTTTTAGCACGTTTTTCCATACTTATCATTGTTTATCTCTTATTATTCATGGTAGATGTACTGATAACTTAGTATGAGACCATAGCATATTCATGAGATATAATCTTGGATTTTTGGATAATTAGTAATATGCATTGATTATATTTGAGTTTAATTGACAATTCATCCTTAATTTTGATGCACTATGAGATTTTATCATAAGTACAAATAAGTGAGGGAATTACACTCTTTTAAACACAAATCATGCCATATAGCATCATATGCTCTAACTTATGCATTCTTAGCCTTCCATGAGTGGAGATCTTACCTTGTGAGATTTGGGGCTATATCTATCTTTTGTGAGGGGTTACATTTACTCAAGGAACATTAAGAAAATTTCTTAGTTGTTATCTTCCCAATGGCTTCATTATGTTTGTACTTGGTTTATATGTTGGATATTGATTAACAAAGTTGACACTTTCATTCTTTCAAGATCTATTCATGTATGCTTTGGAGATGATTTTAGGCCATCTTTGATCTTTTCGAGCCACGGAGTTTCTTATTGTTTTCATTACTTTGTAAACACTTCTTTAACCCTTTTGATGTGTGATCTTGATTAAGATGCATTTATTAATGAGATATTTCTTCAAGTTAAGAAACACAACTCTTCATTCCTTGAAAGCTCTTGAAAAGTAAGAAGCGCAATGGTTTATTGCAAATGTTAAAAAAAAAAAAAAAGTGAAAGATTGAGAAAGGTAACAAAAAAAATTGCAAGACAAAGAAAGAGAAATGAAAACAACACAAAAAAAAAAAAAAAAGGAAAGGAAAGAAGTAATGGGATTGGTGAATCAAAGAGACAAGAAAGTTTGCCAAAATGTATAGTTTGGGAAAAGATGGAAGAGTTTGCTTGATTGACCATTACCTACCTTGATCACATATGTATTGTGCCACTTTACCTCCTTCCTCCCTTTATCTCCTACCTTGGAACCAATTGGCCTACCCTTGAAAGTCCTTCCTGATCCAAGCATACTTATCATGAGATCTTGTTTGAATGCAAATCATTACTTGTCACCTATGTTTGATTGATATTTAAGCTATGGACATTTTTTCATGAAGTCATGCCAAGTTAATACACGTTTATTATTGTGTTCTTTTGTATTTGGTTTGCTCTCTAACATAATCTACATTTACTCATTTTAGAGCATTCTATTGAGAGAAACTTTGTGCTGAGTTCTTCAGAGTGTATGACCAGTGAGGATTTGGATTAAAACTCCAAGATTTTCAATATGTGAGTAGGCACATTTGAGCTATATTGCATGATTTGATCACACACTCACTTGAACCTCATTTTAGTGTCTTTATTGATGGATTCTTGCTTGTATTAGGAGAAGGGATGTCTTTTTGAGATTACTTGGGTATAACTATGCATTGCTCTTATATTGTTCTCAAACTTAGATTATTGAACATCGATTGATGTTTATGGGTGTCATCAATGTAAGCCCTCACGAGACACCACTCGTCCACTAAATGTAACCTAGAGTTTAAAAAATTGATGTATAGGCTAAATACATCTGTAACTCCTACAAAAGTAGATATTATCTTTTATCTCTTATTTAATGTTATGCTAGGGACTAGCAAAAGCTAGGTAGGAGGTGGTGATTACACTCCAAAAGTGTAATTATTAGTCTCTAAATAGCTAGTGTTAGTCTAAGTAGAGTAGTATTTCTTTACTTTTAGTAGTTTTATGATCCTAATATTATTTTATGGTTGATTTGTAGGTCCAAAACTTAAAAGGATGAAAGTAGAGCTTTAGAGGGCAGAATGGTCTTTTAACTATGTGCACGGTGAACAGTAGTGTGTGCACACTTTTGCAAGTTCAAAGGCTAAAATCAAGCTGTGCAAAACCGTGTGCAAGATTCAGAGGCTCGTTTTCACCGTTTGAAGGCCGTCCGAAGCATTGTCCAATGATCGTGCGCACAATCTATGACAGGCCTATTTTATTTTACAGCTATAAATCAGTTTTTTAGAGTACATTTGGGGATCTAGACTTTAGATAGCAGTTTGTACGTATTTCTAGTTTTAGAAAGTAGTTTTAGGCCTTCTATTAGCTTGATTTCTATTGTAATTGTACTCTAATTTCTCTTTAGTTCCATTCCTAGTTCTCCATTACAATTGTTTTCAACTCCAATTCTTCAATTTCAATATGAGCATGCGTAGTTAAGTTTTCATTTGGGTTCAATTGTGAAAAACACTCAAAGAATGTAAGTTCTTCATTGAAGGTATCCCATGATTTCATTGAGTTATCTCTGTGGATTATTAATTCTATCAAATTGAATGTTAGATTCATAAGAACTCTTACGCTATTGATTATGTTTGGCAATTTCAATGATTTAGCAATTGTGGGCTGCAATTAATCAAATCAATGATATTAGCCTATGTCTCTATAATTGCCTAATAATCTAACATCAATTAAGGTAGAATTCATGTTTTGTTAAAGTTAAACCTTCCGAACCATTACCCTTGATTATGGTTAGTGATTTGAGTTATAAACCTTCATTGAGAATTCTTAAATCACTTGGGTGTTTGAATCAACTGAATCCAAATCCTTTTTAAATCATTTTATTCTCTATTTCAATTGCATTGCTTAGCTGATCAAACTAAATAAAAAATCCAAAATAATTTTTCCATTTCTCTTTTTGTGGAAGTTTTCCATTGGTTGTAAGCAATTTGAGTAGAGTTTGTGCTTGGTTAGCCAATGGTCTATATTAGAACCTGATCCATAAGGAAGAATACGATATTCAATTCCTAATTTGGTTAAACTACTTCGCTGCCATGCACTTGCGAGAGTGAATCATTTACTAACAATGGTTAGGTTGATTCGGGTTTATTAACAAGAGTTAGATTGACCTACAATTATGACCAAAGGTTAGGTAACCTAGAGTTTGGTAACAATTTTAGAAAAGCGCTTTTGATTAAGAATTTTAGGAGCCTAATAGTTTTGGGATTGTACGAAGAGGAAAAAAATAGGATTTTAGAATTATCTTTAGAGAGAGAAATTAGAGTTTTAGATTTGTTCATAGAAAGAGAAACTAGGGTTTTGAATTGTATCTAGAGAAAGAAACTAGGGCTTTGGAATTGAACCAGAGATTCTAAGATTTTAAATTTGCACCTAGAGAGAGAAACCTAGGGAAAATAATCTAGTGGTCAAGTAGTATTGAGTACTCGATGGTAATCTCTATCAAATAATGACACGTAGCATGTGAATGAATCAGTAATATGAGCTAGTAGAGTAACGGAGAAACTTTAAGAAAACATCCTATCAAATTTTGCCATGTGATATTTTTTCTTAAAAGTCTCTCCACTACTCCATAAACTTAAATTGTTACTGCATTCACACATCACGTGTTACCATTTAATAGAGATTACCACTGAGTACTTAGTACTACTTGATCACTAGACTTTTTTCCAAAACCTAGGAATTTTGATGCTTTAAAGTGCCATTTTATGTGACAAACTTTAGAAACTACCCTTGAAAATTATGATGAAGTTTTTGGACTTTGTTTATTATTTTTATTTTTTTCTCCTTAGATAACCTCTATGTAAATAAATATGAAAAAAATCTGTAATCAATAAAATTTAAAATGAAATTGTATCATGTCTCGGAATATAATTCTACAAACTTAAATATTTATATTAGTTTTTTATAATTGTGTTGCAAACAAAGTGAGAGCAATTGTTTATATAGGAGAGAGGAAGCAAAGTCCCATGGAGAGAGAAATGGATCTAGTAGAGTTCGGAGAGATAAATGAGAGTAAAATGAAGTGACTTTCACGTTTCTTTGTCTTTCATTTTTTTTTAGGTAAATTACAAACATACTTTCTAAACTATGAATTAATATTACTAAACTCCTCTAAACTTTAAAACATAACACATTGACCCCTCAAAAAGTAATTTGTATCAATCAACACTTTAAGTTAGTAATATGTTAGGAAAATAGATGAAAGATTGTTATATGACTTGCACATATTTATAAAAGTATGGTTTTATACATAAATTGATCTTCTCTTTTATAATAATTATTTAATGCTTGAAATATCCTTTGAAATGACATGTAAATATAGAAGCAATATAAGGGATATTACAATCATTAGATAATTATTACAAAAAGATAAGGTAATTTAAGTGTAATATAAACTTTTGTGAATATGTACAAGTTACATGATAATTTTTCATTTACTCTCCTACCATACTGCTAATATATTGTTAATAAAAAGGGTTAATTGGTATAAATTGATAGTTCATAAGGTTAATGAGTTACATCTTAAATTTTAGAAGAATTTAATAATATTGAATCATAATTCACGAGATGTATTTGTATTTAACTTTTTTTTTTTTTTTTTTGGGTTCTGGTGTGTCAATTACAAGGGATACTGGTTTCCCTTGTAGTCTTTCTACCATCTAATTCAACTATTTTAATAACGTCTGTCCTGGTTTCTGTTGGTATGTCAATGACAGGAGCGGCTGTCAAAATAATGGATCGGGTATACAACTCAACTACCAAATAAATGATTGTAGGTATTGAAAAGAATTACCCCAATACAACTCAACCACCGGATAAATGTTTAGTCACGTGAACCTTACTTCAACTTCTAACGAAGTCTTCTTAACTTTTAACTGCTCAACTTGAGGTTTTTTTGGAGCATTGATATAAATTTTGGCTCGACTAGAGTTGCCTCAAGTGCCCTGAAAGGCACATTTCGATTAGAAAGGGCAGGTGATCAAAACTCACTGCTGTAACATAATTGTGTGATATATATTGTTTTTCAAACAAATTCAATCATTTAGGGCTCAAAAAGCACAAGTTTTCCATTTGAGGAAAGTTTTCTTTTGGGTATACTTTTGTTTATGAATTGTCTTTTTTGTTCCAGTTTATTTAGGTTTTAGTATCGAAATTTTGGTTTAAGTCAAATTTGCCATGTTTAGTAGTTTTTTGTACTCTCCTAGTCTCCACTATTTCGAAACCAATTAATATTAAAAATTAAGTTTAGCCTATAAATACAATATAAGAGAATTTGGAGAATTAATATAATCTCAGTTTTAGAGAAACCTTTTTCTCTCGGGTTTTTTTGTGTTGTTATTGTGGACATCCTTACACCAAGTAGAATACCTAGATTGTTCTTTCATATTTAACTGCATAACCTTCCAACATTCATGATTAAGTCACTGTAGTCCACCTATTAACGAATGTGAGAAAAACTATCATATTGCATAATATTCTTCCTACTTTAATTCTAGGGTTTAAAGTATAAAAAAAAAATAAAAAATAAAATAAAAAGAAGATAATTTAACCGAGGGAAACATAAGCCAATAGAGGAAACCATTTATAGTTTCAAATGAAATTCAACTTCAATTGGAGTGACCTCAATAGTAAATACAGGATTTAAAGGAGTTAGAATTTTTCACATCCGTTAACGGATTGCACTAGATTGATTAAATTGTGAAAGTTTGGAGGCTCAAATAGAAAATTTAAATGTTGACAGATGCCATTGAGAATAAGTTCGAGAGTCAAAATAATAGTTACCCTATTTGAAAAGAGTTTAAGCTTTAGGGCATACAGGACTTGTAAACATGAAGTGCTGAAAATTAAATGCACAAAAACATTTAGTTTGCAGGCATTTGAAAATTTGTTTATTTAGAGTCACAATTATATGCGCGGGTAACATTATACAAGAAAAAAAATCATATTATGAAGATTTTAATCATAATGAATTAATTTATTTTTTTGATACATCGGTTGGCCAAAGTCCTAAGAAAGGAGGAGAGAAAGTCAAACCAATAACTTAAGGCATAGGTGGGATGCCACTTGCCACTTGGCTAACTCTACTACTTCAATGATGTGATTTATTTACATTCATGCATTGAAAGACAACAGGGCATCAATTTGTTTCCTAATGGCTAATATTTTTTTGGATAAATATTTAATATGCTTAGCAATGTCCTATATGCACAAAATAGATTACCAGACTAATCTAATCTAATTTATAGACATCAAAATGCTGTTTGTCTCAAACTTTTGTCTTTCTCTTAGGTATCATCATTGTGGAACTCTCTATGTCTTACATTTTTAAAATGCTTATCATAGACAACCCACTCTTTTTTCTTTTTTCTTTTTTCTTTTTTTGATGAGTTTTCTATTTCTAGGGGGCTCCAAATACAAGAAAAATTATGTTTAACATAAACTATATAGACACTAATCAACACATATGAGTGTGCTTTATATATATATGAAGTGTTTATTATAGCAATTGGTTATGAGGCCACTGATGTTGAAACAACCAAATCATTTTTACATTTTTTAAAATTTTAAATCATTAAAATTCATGTGTCATCATACTAGTGGTTGAAAATGAAATTTGTAAATTATTATGCTTATTTATTATGTATCCAATAACCTTGCCTTGCCTTGAACTTTTTTTAAAATTCTTTACTTATGTTATCCTTTTATTTGGAATATTTTATTCAAACTCTTAAAAAAGTTATGATTTGACAATGGAATTTTTGTAATAAATTTTTATTATAATGGGTATTTTGTTTTAAAGTTAGTGACTTTCATTCAACCTCGTCAGTTTGTCTAAGAATTATGCATGAATTTTTTTATTGTATAGCAATATACAATAAGAATATATTATCCCTATTAGCGTTAAGGACAATCATGTGTTTTAAAAATTTACCGTAACATAGCATGGGTCAACTTAGAAAGCTTAATGTTACAATTTTTAATATAAATGGGCATTATAATATAATTTTTTTATATATTTATAAACCATAACGTTAGAATTGTATATAAATTTTGTTTACATATTACAAAACCCAGGTGTTACTTGGGCATTAACCGTCATTATATACTAATTTAATGTTCTGTTTTATGATGTAACCGGTAGATGGATGAATATATCTATATATATATATATATTTATATGTGGTTGTTGGTGTGAGACGTGGCTTGACAAACTTAGTGAAATGATATACAGCTAATTGATTTGAGTAACAGCTGGTTTTCCTCCGTTAGAGTTCTCGTACCTGTTCTACAAAAACTTTTAAATGGGTTCTTCTTGGAATTCATCAAACTATTATTCTTTATAGTATTAGTTTTATAAAATATATTATATTTATTTTTACTTGGGTCTGTGGGACAAATCAATAGAGTAGTTACTTACACCTTCCCACTTGAAAGTACACCAGCAACTGTTAGAAACTTTTGAAGGAAGTCTTTGAGAAGAAAGTGCACAGACTTGGTAAAAATCTCACACTGTTTGGGAAAGATAAAATGTAACGGTAAGTTGAGAAACGCTGTCAGTTTTTATTTTTTATTGTATATTATAAGTGTGTGTTTTTATTTTTTATTTTTTATAATCTAATGATGGCATTTATAACTTACCATTCTGTTCACAATACCAGACTAATGTTTTATAATAAAAAAATACACCTATTTTCGTGTTTTTTATATTTTTTATTAAAAAAAAATAAAAAATAAAAAACAGAAAACAAAAACCATCCCTATGGTGTGGTAGTGCAAAATGTAATGTCTCAAGTTGAGATTTATATTCTTAATGAATACCATAGCTCAAAAATTCAAATAGTGTGTTTAATTGCAGTGTACACTTGACGAATTTATCTATGTGTGTGTAGAAGAGACCGCTTCATATGAGAGTTTCGGCAGGTTCTCTAAAGCATTTATGCATATCCAAGTAGGCGCAAGGCCCCAACTCACATTTAACAAAGTTTGGTTTAGATCGTAGTTATCATAACCAAATTGAACATTGGACCGTTCAAAACACCGATTCGCAGTTCATTGGTTCAACCGGTGGTGCAACCAATTCAACCGGTATTATAGTGTTATATATACTTTAGTTATTATATAGTCTATATATTAAATATGGTAAAATTAATCACCAACAAAGTAATGATTTGGTGGTAAAGTGGTCAAACTTTTCATGCTAGTCACAAGTTCAAATATTCATCTCAATATAAACTTAAAATTTTGAAACTATTTGAAAAGTCAAATTTGGTGGCTAGTTTTTTCGTTGAACCAGCCGATATTTTAAAAAATTAGCCGGTTAATTCAGTTCAAATTGATTCACATGCATTTTCAGTAAATTAATTGAACTGTACCGGTTAAGAGTCTGATTTTCGATACAACCAATTGAACCGTCTGGTCCGGTCCGGTGATTTGATTCCGATAACTATGATTTAGATGAATTAATGTGGATCACAAGTTCGGCCCTGTTACACCAAAAGGATTGGTTCATAGAAATTTTATATTCCACCAATTTTCTATTAGCTTAACTTGCTTATTCTAAGTGTCAGTTCATAATTCAAAACATACTGCTATAATGCATTAGATGCTTGTATTCCTTTATCGAATCTATTTATTTACTTTATATATTTTATATTTTAAAATATGTGGAGGTATTGTTAGTATTATGAACGTATATTTTCAAAATATAATTGTTTATTGAATTTACTACATTCATTCTTTTGCATTTCAATTGTCGGTTTCAAAGTTCTAATATTCTAACCATTATCCGGGTGTTAAGTGGGTGGAAATTAACCATCGTTATATATTATTTTAATTTTTTTTTTATGATGTAACCGATAGACGGATAATGCATATATTTAAATATATGGTTGTTGGTGTGAGAGCTGACTGGATGTACTTAGTGAAATGATACACAGCTATTAGTTTGAGGGTACGTACAATTTTTTTTTAACTTCTTTCATTTCGTTTTTTTGGTTTATATGTAAAAAAAACAAAAGCTAAATTTTTAAATTTTTTGTTTTTATAAGCAAAAAAAAATTTTAAAAATTTAATCTTTTTACTTATAAGCCAAAAAAGTTAACCCAAAAAAGTTAAAAAAAAAATTGCACTAAACAGGTCTGAGTAAGATATGGTTTTCCCCCGTTAGAGTTCCGCACATGTTCCACAAAAATTCTTCAATGGGTTCTCCTTGAAATACACCAAACTATTGTTCTTTCATAGTATTAGTTCTCTAAAGTATATTATATTTATTTTTATTCAATTTGGGGATAATAAATAGAGTTATTCCTTACGTCTTCACACTTGAGAGCACATCCTTGTGAAGAAGCGATAGTTGAATTCTATAGAATAGGTCACCATAAATTTTTGCACTGGGTCATGTACTTAAAGGAGCACAATTTATTCTTAAGAATAGTGACTATACGACCCTGTCGATAAGTTTTTCTGCAACTTTATATTTGTTAATTGTTTATGATTTGAATAATATTTTAGATGTGTTGATTTTATTATTTGAATAATATAAATTATGATCTGATATTTTTTTTTAGTACGTAAGACGGATATGCAAATAAGCTATTCTACATATCCGTTATGGAGTATTGTCTTACGGCACTCACAGCTATAAATGCAACTAGCGTGGAGAAGTCATTTACAGTATATTTATTATTATAACTAAAAAGTACATATTAGAAGAGTAAATTATAACTTTTTTTGTAAAATAATAGTTTATATATATATATATATTTAACATAATAATTTTTTTTTTTGTATTTTCTTTTTCAATAAAAAATTTTCACCATACAATACATACTCGGACAATTAATTCTACCCCCCGCTGATCACCCACTTATATATATATACACACTACTCCTGCACATACACCACGAACTTCATCAATTTCTTTACTTGTGAGTTAGGTCTAGGTTTACTTGAGGAGTTTCTTCTAAAATGATGAATGTAAGTAAATGTATGATTGAATTCATTGTAGATCGAGGAGAGCCAACTCTGGTTCCTCCCGCAGAGGACACCCAGAAGGGTCTTCTCTTCCTTTCCAACTTTGACCACAACATTCAGGTGAAGGTTTGCACAGTTTACTGCTTTAAATCAGAGAACAAAGGCAATGAGGAAGCTGTGGAAGTAATCAAAGATGCTTTGTCAAAGGTTCTCATTCACTACTACCCGGTTGCGGGGCGGCTGACAATGGACTCGGAGGGGAAGCTGTTACTGGATTGCACCGGGGAAGGTGCTGTTTTTGTCGAGGCACAAGCAAACTGCACAATAAAAGAGATAGGTGATGATACTTTGGCTATGGAGAAACTGGTCTACGACTCTCCTGATGCCAAAAACATGCTAGTAGTGCCTCCTCTGGCGGCTCAGGTAGTCTTTTTCTTTTTTCTTTTTTCCTTTTTCTTCATTTAGCATTATAGGAGGTAGGCTTCCTAATGCACAAGAACACAAAAAATCAAATATGTGATTGGTGCTTGTTTCACTAGCTATTTTCTTTTCTTTCAAATAACTAATCAATGTCAAACATGTTAGGTGTATAAAGTTAGATGGGCATATTTTCTTCGAGAACTCCTCCCTCTGATAGAACCAATATACATACATATATATATATATATATATGTATTGGATTTAATGTAGCCTTTTTATTCTTGATGTTTGGCTCTAGAAAGGGCCAAAACCTTTGTTAATTGTTATGAAGCTGAATATCATTTTATAGTCTCCAACAGCAAACTTACCAACAAGAACACTCACAGTTTGTGAACATCATACTTGGATTACCCATGTTACTCCCTCAAGTCTTTTGCTTTAGTCCACCATTATTGTATGCAGGAAAAGATATTGCCAAAAAAGAAACAAAAAAAAAAAAAAAAACAAAAACAAAAAGACAGCATTATTGGCACCCCTCGCCTTTTTATTTGTATCGAATATTATACGGTGTTAATGCTTTCTTCCAGGTGACAAAGTTTAAAAATGGAGGATATGTTCTGGGAATATGCGTGAACCATTGCATATTTGATGGGCCTTCTGCCATGGGATTTATTAACTCATGGGGTCAAATTGCCAGGGGCTTGCCCCTGAAGGCTCCTCCATTCCTAGATCGAAGCATTCTCAAAGCTCGAAACCCACCTAAGGTCGAGTTCCCGCATCACGAATTTTCTGTGATTGAAGATATATCAAACACTACTGATCTTTATAACAAAGAAATGCTCTATGGATCGTTCTGTTTTGACACCGAGAGGCTCGAAAAACTGAAGATGGCAGCTATGGAAGATGGGGTTCTAGTTAAGTGCTCCACATTTGAAACCCTATCAGCCTTTGTGTGGAGAGCTAGAACTCAAGCTCTGAAACTGAGGCATGATCAAAAGATTAAGCTCCTCTTGGTTGTTGATGGTCGGTCAAGATTTGACCCTCCATTGCCGGAAAATTACTTCGGCAATGGCATTGCATTGACAAGTTCCCTTTCTAATGCCGGCGAGCTAACAGAGAAACCGCTATCGTTTGCAGTGGGACTAGTCCAAGAGGCAGTTAACATGGTTACAGATGGTTATATGAGGTCTGCCGTAGACTATTTGGAAGTAACAAGAGGTAACCCTTCTCTTACTGCAACCCTTCTGATCACTACATGGACTAGGTTACCTTTCGAAACCACGGACTTCGGATGGGGACAGCCCCTTGTAGCAGGGTGTGCATCTTTGCCAGGGAAGGAAGTAGCTTTGTTCCTCTCTCATCCAAAAGAGACGAAAAGCGTTAATGTGGTTCTGGGTTTGCCTGCTTCTGCCATGAAGCTCTTTCAAGAAATTATGCACCTTTAGAGATAGTAAGCATTAATGTGCAATAATCCTGGATTTTGTGTATGTAAGTTAAAATCTTTGTGTGTCCTATTTCATTGTTTTTCACTGTTTGTTTGCTTTGCATTTTGTGTGTATAAGTTAAAAAAAACAATTCAATGCAGCAATGGTTACCTTTTGGATCAGTTATTGTTCTTGTTAATTACTATATCTATATCTATATATATATATATATAGATACATAATTAGATCTTCTATTGTAGATGTGGCGGTGCGTAAGAAATCAGTGTTTCCATCAGTTGTAAAATATGAATAAAAAAGAACGGAAATGTACGAGAAGAGAAAACAAATTAGGAAAATACTAATTCTTCCGTAATATTCTACAGAAAATCCTATTTAATATTTTTATAAAATAAGAGTAAAATATTATAGGTATTTTGATAGAGTCTCATTCGACTCCATCATTCTGTACAATACTATATGATATTACTTGCTGTAGAGGGTCAACACTGAACCATGCTTGACCTAGGTTGGAGTTCGTTCTTGAAGAAGTTAGGAAAGGTGTATGGTCAAAAGAGACTCAAAAGTGATAGAGTAGATGAGCTCTGGAATTAGGGTTGCTAGTTCTAGGATTTTTCCTTAGTTCAACCAGGGATAAAGATGAAAATCTCTGAATTCCTCTTCTCATAACTGATGTACATAATATATACATACACATGAGCATCTTGGTGCTTGGGCATCAAGAAATCGCTCAGCATGCGCCAAGTGCCCCAGGAACCACAAGATCCTCTCTGCTCTGCTCTACCAGGCCAAATGTGGCCACGTGGCACTGTACCACGAGCTCCTCATAGTACTACACATGTGCACAATAGCATATCTCACACCTTAGCCAACCAATCCATGACAAGTCTTAATCCCAGTACGTAGGGACCACCAGCAAAGATTTCTGGAGGTAATCCTCTTCTTGATTATTAGGAGAGGACATCACCACGTGGCCCAGTGGTCCTCCCTCTAATATTCTCTCGAGGAGGCTAATTCTCTCTCTCTCTCTCTCTCTCTCTCTCTCTCTCTCTCTCTCTCCTTTGAGACTGAAGATTGGAGAGGAATTCTAATATGTGTCATGTTCAGGAAGAGCTGATGAACTCTTAGATCTACTCCTCTCGAATTGGGCTTGAAAAGGTTTGATTGTTCTCAGTCCTTCTATCATCTAGAGGCCCAATCTATTTGTTCGTCTCTAACGGTAGAGAAAATACATTTCAGAATGAATCTCATTGTATCTGTGTCAAAATGGTGGGCTGGCACTCCAGAAATACCTCTAGGCTACCCAGCAGGGCCATTAGTTCATGTTCAAATGAGGAATCAATTTTTGACTACCTGTATTTGCTAAATAAACATGAGTAACAGCAGTTGAAATAGAAATATGAAGAAGGGAACAACCATGTCAATAGTTAACCAAGGGAAAAGGAAAACAAGAAGTAGACAACACCCATATGTTTACTTTTTATGATATTACTAGTTTTTGCGTGAATCCCACATTATAAACCGTACCACTTAAATATTTATTGTTGTTAATTAACTAGGGAAAGCACATTACAACAACTCGGACCACACGGTTGTAAGAACTTTCCACCGCAATGGTGGACGTGGACGTGGTACTCTTTTTTTAATCTTCTTGTTCTTTTTTTCTATTCCTTTGTGATGCCTTCATTATGACGTTAGATGCCACTGTGGTGGAACAATGTCATCTTTATAAACTTTAATCACAGAAAACACAATTATATGAATATATATACATATATATATATATGTATATATATTTTGATGCCTATTATTTGATAGTCAAAGTAATATGAATAGGAGTTAGTTTTTTATATACACTTATAATATATTAAAAAAACATTAAATAAATGTCTTACAAAAATAAAAATATTAACTTCAGTTAGAAATGATTCCTTAGTTGTTTTCATTCATTAAAGAACTTTTAACCCAATAATTAACAATTTTGGTATAAAATTAACTGTCTTTTAATTTCAAGGCATGCGATAAATCGAGATACTGTGTCGCTTAGTGTGTCTCCTTCTATATATGTTTGAGTCCACTGTTGTAATAAATATGAATATTCATTTTTTAATAAAAAAAATTTTTACATATTTTTGTAATAATCACATTGATGATTAAATAAAAAAGGAGAAACCCTAAGTACGCAGATGATTTGGATCTTATTAATAAGATTGCTTTTGTTGTTTCAGAAAAAAGAAGTAGATGGTTTGGATGCCCATGCGAATAGGCCATAGCTACTACATTTCAAAAATATGTTGTGTATGATTGAACAAAATATAAAAAGAAACTAGTGGGGTATTTTAGCAACAGCTATGCGAACATCACACAAAAAAACGAAGCCGAAACAAACAAAAACACGTTTTGAATTTTTTTAGCAGTGAAACAGGAAAAAGAAGGCAGAACATGACAGTAAGTTTTTTTCCAGATTCTTCTTTGTTCTCTCTTACATCTCTATTCAGCTTCTCTTATATTGTATCTATACTTCATGATTTAGCCATCTAATCACAAAACTCCCGGACCAATTTCCTTCCACATAACCTAACTCTAATTAAATTCTAGCACAACAAAATATAACTGGAGTTAAATGATTTTAGTAAACTGTGTGGCAGCAGTGTTGGGAAGTATTTTAATCATATTACTATCAACATTGCTCCCCCATAATGTGTTGCAGAGCTGCACTTCCCCTTTTTTGATTGTTTCTCGGATGAAACGATGCTTAATTGGAATGCGGCTATGATAAACTGGATTTTTAGCCACAGTAAGGACTGATTGTTGTTACAAAATATCTATGTACATTCCTATTGCTTCTCACCAATGTCTTATAAAATTCTACGTAACCAAATTGCCTGATAGGTTGCTAATGTAGCTACAATATATTCACCTTCCGCAAATGATTGTACAACCAATTTTTGCTTCTTTGAAAACCAAGCAAATGCGCGAGAACTCAAGAGAAATGCATAACCTGATGTACTCTTCATGTCATCTAAACAGTTGCCCCAACTACTGTCACAATTTCCTTCAAGTCACAATATCCTTTAAGTTACAACTCAAAACTTCTACAATACTTGATTCCATTACAGGTTGTAACTCGGATGTATCTCAAAACTGTTCTTATAGCACCAATGTGACTTTGGTTGGAATTATTCATAAACCTGGATACTAAACTTGCAGCGTACATAATCTTTGACCTTATGGCCGGGATGTACAACAAGTTCCAAACGAACTTCTATATTGTAGGAAAATATATATGATATACAGAATACCTTATACAGATAATAATACGATGTACAAATCCTCTCGTTTGCTTTACGAGCCCTTCGCGCAACACGTGTAATACACCATGAATCAATCCAAAATCTCCTTTGTGTATTCCTTGTTGTATAGTAGAGGACTACGAGAGTTCAATACAAGAAGTACATATTCCAAATCCTAAGGAACTGAGATAGTAACCTTAGAGAGAACTAGAGAGAGAAAGTAATTTAGAGAGAAAGTTTATATCTAATAATACGTTAGTTATTCTCCTAATACAATCTGTGTATGACATATATAAACCATGATAAAGATAAGACCTACTTATCTTTATTTTCTAGGAGTCCAAATCTGATAAAGATAATTCATTATCTCATTATCAACAGGAGGTGAAATATATACTGAATATATATTCATGTACCCATGTGGACATACCGTGGGCCCCATGCAACATCTCCCACTTGGACACAAAGGGCATCAATAATCTCATCTCATAAATCTCTCATCTTATTCAACTCCTCATACAAGAAATGGAATGTGCGACACCAAATCTTACATTAAGTTACCATCTAACTAACATAACATTACAACTCAATCATCTCGTGTATACCCCAAATCATCAAACCACACCAAATCTTACACCTTTAACCTCTCCTATAATTAATACAGAGTCATGCAAGACCTCTCAATGCATTTGTGCTCATGATCATATCAAAAACTAATATTAACATGATCGCTCGGCCTATGAGCAACAAATCATAAGTGTGATGTCAAATGATCTTTCCTTAGCCACTTATGTCGATCCATCTAAATTCAACTGCTTTCCTGGACATGCTCCACTGGATCATATTCCTCGTAACCTTTGGATAACATGTTAAAATAGCAACATCAAGCTTCAAATTCATGACATAGTGCTAAGTCTCAAAGGGTATAAACTTAGACTTAAAGTCCATAAGGCTCACACAGTGACAAAGTAGGGATCTGTTCTATCACTCCCACAATGGTCGTCTTATAACACATTCCATATGATATGTATGCTATGATGGAGCTCCCACTCAGGGTCTGTCACACTCTAACACCGTATAGATCTTAGTCTAGTAGCTCTCAGCAGCGCCTAACTTGAGCTTCTCGAGAATCTCATATTCGGCTTTTTACAGGCTTCATGGAGGTGTGGATAACTCCATGTTCGACTCATACAATCTCATATTAGCTCTTACTAAGGTGACAAATAAATAAACATCAACCCTTGCTCGCTTTCTAAGCGCCAAGGAGATCACATTATGATGGTACCTGTGTGATCATTTAGTGTCTCATCCTGCTCGCTATCTTAGCACCAGGGCGATTGCCCATGTGAGAAGGCCGATCATAAAGCCTAGTGACATCTACTCATAATACAAGATATGTGCACTAACTAAATAAGGTATCAATCATGCCCATTAAATGAAAACTCATCTCATAATGCATAAGACATAATCCAAAGCGTCCAATAAAATAAGCATATCAAACCCTACGTAATCCCAAACCCCTAACATGCCTATAAAAAACATCTTTGGCAATGGGTTTAGTCAATGGGTTAGCAATTATATCGCTGGTTGGGACATGCCTTGGGACCACTTGCCCTTGCGTAATGATGTCTCAAATAAAGTGATACTGAATATCAATGTGCTTAGTCCTACCATAGTACTTGGGATCCTTTGCATAAGCTATAGCGGCTGTGCTATCACAATAAATCACAGCAATCTCATCAAGATACCCTGTGATGCTGAAAGTTTGCAAGAGTCTCCTCAACCATATAGCCTCTTGAACAGCAGCAGTACATGCCACATACTCTGACTCCATGGTGGATAAGGAGACACACTATTTTTTCTTGCTACACCAAAGCCATAACCCGTGACGGATTTACGCTTATCTCTATCAGCAAATCCATCTATATCATTGTATCTGGCCAATCTAAGACTACCACCTTAGTAGCGTAAAACGAGGTCTGTAGTCCCTTGCAAATACCAAAATATCCTCTTAACTGCAGCCCAATGTGCAGCTCTTGGATTACTTTGATATCAGCTAACCATACCAACTGCAAAACAAATGTCGGGTCATGTACACATTATAGCATACATCACACTGCCGGCTGCACTAGCATATGGAACATTGGCCATTTGGTTCTTCTCTTCCTCTGTCTTAGGACACTGTTCAATGCTAAGAATTTGACCTTATCCATTGTAGTGTCTATGGGTCTCGAATAATGCATATGAAACCGTTCTAAAATATTCTTTATGTAAGTCTCTTAAGACAAACTAAAAAGCCTTTTAGACTGATCTCTTGAGATCTTAACCCCAAGCACATAATCCGCCTAACCTATGTCCTTCATCTCAAATGTGGAGGACAGCCACTCTTGAGTAACAACAATCATCTGCATGTCATTTTCAGTTAATAAAATATCGTCCACATAAAGCGAGAGAATAAGAAATTTATTCTTACTCTTTTTAATATACACGCAATGGTCATCTTCAGTCATTGTGAAGCCCATGGAGATAATGGCTCGATGAAACTGAAAATACCACTGCCTAGACAATTGTTTTAGGCCATAGATGGAGGGCTTCAAGCAACAAACCTTACGCTCTTATCCCTCTGCCTGAAAACCAATGGGTTGATCCATTTAGATCTCCTCGTCTAGGTCTCCATTGAGAAATGTTGTCTTCACATCCATTTAGAACAATTCCAAATTTAAATGTGCAACGATAGCTAGAATTAGGCAAAGGGAGGCAAATCTCACCACAGGGGAGAACGTCTCCTCATAGTCTACACCCTCCTAGTGGGTATAATCTTTCGCCACAAGACGAGTCTTGTACTTGTCAATTGACCCATTAGCCTTACGCTTGATCTTTAAGACCTATTTGTGTAAGCACCCCATTTTTGACCGCTCGGCAGTCTACGATCCGCCCAGACTTATACTTAAGTCAATATGAACGTATTCCAATCGAAGTCAACTCTCTAAGTCTAATCCCGTCTATCCATCGCCTCGTGGGCCCACCAGGCCCAAATAGAGGCAAAATGACCAAAATGCTCTTAGGGGCATTATCTTTCCGAATTCCATCAGGCGCATCTTTTCGAAGACGGTAAATCCCCTTTCCATATTCCCATAGGCGCATCTTTCCGAAGACAATAAGTCCCCTCTCTAATTCCAAATCAGGCACGTCTTTCCGAAGACAGTAAGTCCCCTTTCCAATTTCAACAAGCACGTCTTTCCAAAAACGGTAAGTCCCCTTTCCAATTCCAACAGGCGCATCTTTCCGAAGACGGTAAGTCCCCTTTCTATTTCCAAAATCAGGCGCGGCTTTCCGAAGACGGTAAGTCCCCTTTCTAATTCCAAATCAGGCACGTCTTTCCAAAAATGGTAAGTCCCCTTTAAACCTGTCGACTGGGATGAGGCCCCAAGTCCCCTAGATGGTAGAACAGTCCACCTTTGGCGTCTGCTAGCCCGCCAATGCAGAAATGTCTATTTCGGCACGCCTTCTAAGAAAGTTGACTTCTCAGGCGCTAAGTCCCTTTAACAGCTTCCCGAGATCAAGCAATCTCAGGAATGATTGCGAACCGTCAGAGTAGCGGAAGCATTCGTAAACATCGCAACCATTAGAGTAGCAAAAATACTCACAAACAAGTCAATATAGGGAATTGCCAACAAACCCCTATATCATGAGACCGCCTTCAGAGTGGCAAAAACACTTAAAACCCAGCTCAACACCAGTGCCTGCTAGTCCACTTCGGTGAAAAATGACCAAACTGCCCTAGGGCCATTTTTCGGCACGTTCCTTGGGAACACACCTAAGTCCTCAGAATGGTAAGTCCACCCCTTTCCAAGATTGTCTTAAAAGAAATCCAGCATGATTAGGTGTCTTCTAGTCAGTTTCAGGCCAATTCCGAGACTTTTCAATCAAGATGACCATTTTGCCCCTAAGCATCCAAGCGCCCCGGGGACCACACCGGCTCTGGGTATCATACCGGTAACCTCCCGAGAATACTTTTTATAGTGTTCTCAACCTTCTATTATCTTTTCGGATCATTCCGAGTCAGTTCCGGTAAACCCGATGCAAAATGACCGTTTTGCCCCTAGTGGGCCGGTCGCCTTTTTCGATCACACAGGCTCTGGGTATCAAACTGGTAATCTCCCGAGATGCTTTTTATAGCTTTTTCAACCTTCCTTATCTTTCCGGATCATTTCGAGTCAGTTCCGGTAAACTCAATGCAAAATGATCGTTTTGCTTCTAGTGGGCCGATTGCCTTTTCTAACTACACCGGCTCTGGGTATCAACTCGGTAACCTTTGAAAACGGTCTAAATAATGTTTCCAAATCTTGAGTCTTCTTCCGGGACATTCTGAGTCCGTCCCGGCAGCTTCCTGACCCGATTGACCGTTTTGCCCCTAATAGTTCGGTCGACCCCTCTAACAAACCCTGACATCATTTTTCAAGTCCATTACCTTCAGGACCCTATTCTAAGGGTTCTTGCCCTTTTTCCGGCCTTTCGGGCCATTTTCGATCCCTTAAGTCCTTCCCGGACTTTCTAGAGTCACTCCTAGTGAAGCTAAGCTAAAAATTGCATAGTAGTCACTAGTACAAGTGCCCAAATCTTTTCAAGATACATTGCTTGCCGACCTTAAAACTTTCCTAACTGGCTGGCGCCACTACTAGTGGCGCCAAGCTAATATTTGGCCTGACGCCACTCTTAGTGGCGCCAGAAGCATTTTTGGCCTGGCGCCACTGCAACAAGCACCAGGTCATTCCTTTGTCTATAAATATAAAGCCTTTTCCAGCATGAAAGCGGTCCACAAACTCAGTCTAAAAACCCTACTTTTCAATATACAGAGCTCGTAGCCTCTCTAAACCCTAGCTTCCTTAGGTTTTCCAAACCCTAGCCTCCATATACAAACCCTAGCCTCCTATACTCTCATATACACTTCTATACATTCATACACTAGCCTCCAAAGCCTCCTTTGAAGACTTGAAGTGCTGCAATCTGAAGCTTTGAAGATTGAAGACAAACTCTTGAAGATTGAAGTGAAGATCAAAGGAAGACAAGCAAAGCAAAACGCACAAAGCTAAGCAAAATAAAGAAGACAAAAGGTAGGCTTCTTATTTACGTTTACGCATCTTCCCCCCTCTCTTCTCTCTCCTAACCCACTTGGGTTTTCTTCTATTTTAATCTCCCATCTTCTTTCCCCCCTTCTTGCATGTTTGAAATAAAGGAATTCCCGGCCCATGTGTAGGATTAGGCTATTAGAGAGTCACAGTGCCGGAGGCTTTCTTTTAGTCTAACCAGAGACCACGTGGGTTCGGCCCCCTTGATTATGTGGTGAAGCCTTTAACATTGTATGTTCACGACCCTCTTTACATTGTGCATATCATGATCTTGCATTCCTCCAAAGTTTGTTTTAAACTTGTTTTCAAAAATCTTGCATTAACATCATTTTCAAAATTGCATCAAAATCTTCTTTTTCAAAACTTGTTTTCAAAATCACAATCCTAAGGTGATTCTAGCCTTTCCATGGTTAGAGTTGCTTTAGGAAAGTGTTACATTTAAAGTGGCCAATATGGTCCATATTTTTAAAACCTTTGTTGTTTTCAAAACCACTATCTTAAAGTGGTTCTAGCCTTCTCATGGTTAGAATCGCTTTAGGAAAGTGAGACATTTTATATACTTTCTAAAAATTCTTTTTTCAAATCTCTCCTTCTAAAAATCTCTTTTTCAACGTACTTTCTAAAAACGCTCTCCAATCTCCGTCCTCAAATTCCTTTCTAAAATTGTTTTCCAAAAACTCCTTCCAAAAATCTATTTTCAAAACTTTCTTTTCAACTCCTTTCCGAAAACACTCTCTTTAAAATTCCTTTCCTAAAAACACTCCCTAGGTTTCCTTCTTAGAAAACTCTCTCCAATTTCCTTTCCAAAAATCTCTCTTTTTAAAAAAAAACTCATTTCCAAAAATCTCTTTCTAAAAACTCCTCACCAGGATTTCTTTCTAAAAACTCTTCCTTTTCAAAATTCAATTTCTAGAAACTCCTCTCTAGGATTTCCTTCTAAAAATCCTTCTTTCCAAAAAACCCACTTTCCAAAAACTCTTTCCTTAGAGTCCAAGTTAAATCCTAGAACCTATGTTTAGGAAACCCTAATTTTCCTTCCCAAAAACATGATTTCCAATCCCTTATTTTGCCCTCAAAACCTAGGTTTCCAAAACCTCTTATTTTCTACATCAAAACTATATATATTTCCAAAACCTATTTCTACATCAAAACTATAGTCTTCTCAAAATTAGAATTTTCAAAACTCCATGTTTCCAAATCCATGTCAAATCCAATATTCCCTTTAAGAAACCAAACCCAATCTCCCTTTTAAGAAACTAGATTCAATCCTCCGTTTTTGGAAACAAAATCAAAACACCTCTTTTTAGAAATGAAATCCAATCCCTTGTTTTAGGAAATAAGAATCTCAATTCTTCCTAGTCTAAACCCTTCCTAATTCAACTCCTTCCTAATCTAGTACTTTCCTAAACCTTAAGTTTCCTAAACTTAAACTTTTACATCTTTCCTAATTCAACCCTTTCTTAATTCCATCCCTTTTCAAATCTTAACTTTCCAAATCTAAGTTTTCAAATCTTTCTTAAACTCAAACCTTTGCTAACTTCAAGAATTTCTAAAACTCAAACACTTTCTAAATTCTAAACTTTCCAACTTTCAAAACTTTCCTATTTCAAAACTTTCTAAATTCTAGACTTTCCTAAATAAAAGCTTTCCTAATTCAAAACTTCTTTAAAATGAAACCTTTCTTATTTCAAAACTTTCCTAAAATGGAACTTTTCTAAAATGAAACTTTCCTAATTCGAACCTTTCTTAATTCGAAATCTTTCCTAAAACAAAACTTTCCTAAAACGGAACTTTCCTAATTCGAGTCTTTCCTAAATCTTATCTTTCCTAAAGTCTAGGTTTCCTAAATCTCAATCTTTCCAAAACAAGTCCAAATCCTTCTTCTTTCCAAATCAAAGTCCAATCTTTTCAATTCCAATTTTCAATTTCCAATCCTTTATTCTAAATTCAAATCAAATCCAAGTTCCAATTCAACTCCTTTTTCAAATCAAACCTTCTATTTTCTATCGGACCCTTGTCTGAACTACGACTGACCTGATTCCTCCAAAAGGATACTTAGGCAACCCTCCTGAGTGCGGTCACAACCTTTTTCAAATCTCCAATTCCTTATTCTATTCTTCTAATTCCAAGTTTCTATTTCCAATTTCCAAAACTTTCCAATTTCAATTCTATCTTTTCAAATCTCTTTCTAAAAACAAATCAATTTCTTTCCAAATCTATTTTCCAACTCTCTTTTCTTACACTTGCATATCATGCATCATTCTTTTTAAACATTCTTTTTCTAAAGTGGATCAGATTGAATATTTGTTAGTTGAAGACTCTCATAGGTGAATTCAGGGTAAATAAACATGTAGGTACCGCAAGGGCGGGGTAGGATGATAGCTTAGTTCGTCTTCCCTACACGTAACTAACTTTCGAACCTAGAATCACTGTTTTCAAATACCAGAATGGAGTTATTTTCAAAAAAGGGCTTAAATGTTTTCCAAAGGTTGCTAAACAACCTCTTTTCTTAAAAACCTCTCTTGAGGTAGTATTTTCAAAATCGTTTTCAAAAACCCTAAGTGTAGTCTTCGGATTGTGCTTAGTTTTTAGGTGACCTAACTCACCTTAATCAAGTTAGGTGGTGACTCCACATCTTTTCTAAAAGCCTTTTATTCAAATCAATTTTCAATTCAAATATAGTCGCACTCATTCTTCTAGGAGGGTGAGTTCTAATGAGAGAGTACAGTACTTTTTCCACTTGTGTGTGTATTCCTCGAGTGCGAAAAATCTGGATGCGACAGCTGGTAACTCCACTGGGGACACTTAGAGGGTTAGGCCGTAGTCATGTCTCTTTACCCTTCACCCATGTAGAGTCTTCAACTAACTTGTTCAATCCTATTCACTTTAAACTTTCAAAACCAAATTTTTAAAATTGTTTTGAAAAAGACATGCATTTATTCATAATATCTTGTATTAAATTTGTCATCCACATACTAACTTTTGCATCTTTGTTTTGTAGGTGCGCTTTTTGTTTAAATTTTAACTGTCATGCATGAATGTGATGAACAGGATGGATGGGAGTTGTTGGGCTCTTTCCTCTGCTTTCAAAAATCACACACACATTGCATATGTACCTGCATTCTGCATACTTGCATTATTACCCTGATATGTCCTTTCTAGTTGGTTGTGGGCAAGATGTGTCAGTTTCTTCGCCTACGGCCTTTTGATGGTTCCCTCGCTCGAATCACCAACAGATCATAGCACCACCTCGGGGAGTGGGCCTAGGTTTGAAGATCCGGGGACCGAGCCTTTTTAGGACGCATTAGTCAACCCTCAACCTCATACTCATATAGACACCATGCGTAGCCGAACATCTGTTGGATTTAAGACACGCGCACTGTTTTCTAAAACCATGGAGGAAAGGACGACTGCTCTTATTTTTCATTTATACCTGTCTATTCCTGTTGTTATAATGACTGTATTCGTACTGTTATAATGCCCGTCTAACAGCTCATACATGCATGTTTACTTCAACTGTATTCTCTTTCCTTATACTCTATACATCCTTTTTCATGCATCCCATATTCCATGTCAAGACGAGAGTTCCAAGTAACTCAAGTCACTGCATTCTCATGCATATGATCAACCAAAGAGAGTGACACCTAGTTCACTCTCCCTTGCATTAAGCCTACCCAAACCCTAAGAGTTCCCACATAACCCTAAGGACTCATAGCATGCATCTCAATTCATTTCATAAGAGGGGCCCTAATCCCTTTATGCTCACGGAGATAGAGCTGTCAAGAAGACAAGGGGTAATCAATCAATAAGGTCTCTCAGTGACCTCCTCGACATCAAATCCAACGAAGGCGAATCCAAAGACTCAAGAGTAGTTTAGGGTTTCCTTTGTAAAATTAGATAGGTGGAAGTTCAAAGGAACATGTTCCCTCTCCCCCTGTTTAAGTGTATTTCAATTCCTTTATATATTAAACCCGAAGTTAAATGTATTTCTTTATTTTCGGTGAATGAGTGAGTGAATAAATGCATGAACGAAGGAAAGGTTCCCGTCTGATGGTAAGGTATCTGCATACAGGGGCAAATCCCCTATCTCCAAAAGTGACCCAATAGACCAGGTGTAGTTTCCCTCCTAAAGAGGGGCACCATAGAGCATGCATTGCATAAAGAATTGTCAAGGTAAAATGCTGACTCTTTTCCTTTATTGGTTTCAAGTACCTCTCCTCGTTCCCCCCTCCCCCCCAACCAAGTCTTACAAGCCAAAAGCTCAGAAACGCCCATAGAATTACTTACTCTTGATACCTTAACTCTATTACTAGCGGAGGCAAGAGAAGTCAGGTATAGGATGACCAAAATGGAAGGCATACTATCTTCACTCTCATCGCATGCAACCCATGAGCAAGACTATGCCTCGACCATTGCAGGCCCAAACCCATGATGGACGAAAAAGGATGAAGAAGGAAGACCAAGACTATGCCTCGACCATTGCTTACCAACAACCTGCCCAGGCTGAGGGCCTTGCTTGGATGCCTTCCAAACCAACCTTTAACCAAACCCATGGATTATATGATCTCCCCTACAAATACCATCCCAACCCACTTGGCCCTGTCACCGAAAATAATCCCATTTTGAAACATAAAACCCAAAGTCATTTCAATTCCCAAAACATCAACCCGGTGGTGACCTCACCAAAGCTCGGTTCCCAATCATCAAAAACATCTGCAACACCTCCTCGGCCTAGGCGAACAAGTGGGAAAAACAGACATTTACTAAACTCGCGTGCTCGCAGACCACGACCTATTTTGGTCTCTTAGCAGCCGGATATTTGAAGCCTATACGTGCCCGACCCCAGCCCAATCCTCTACCTCATTACTTTGAATCTGCAGCAAACTGTAAGTATCATGAGGTCTTGTCACATTTGATGACAATAGCAAAGGGAAGATTATCGATATAGGTAGTGTTGGTAAGAATTTCTCTACGTTTATCGAAAATGTATTACTTATTAAGGGACTCAAACACAATCTTTTGAGCATTAGTCAACTTTGTGACAAATGATGCAAGGTTGTATTTGAATCCTTTAAATGTGATGTAATTAATATTAATAATAACAAGACAATTCTCACTAGACATAGACAAGGCAATATTTATGTATTCAATCTTAATGATTTATCTTCATGCAAAATGGAATGTCTTGCTCCTATGAATAATGATGAAAGTTGGTTGTGGCATAGAAGACTTGGTCATATTAGTATGAGCATACTTTCAAAAGTTTCTAAAAATGATTTGGTCAAAAGTCTTCTAAAAATAAAATTCGACAAATATAGAGTTTGTGATGCTTGTCAATTAGGAAAGCAAACTCGAATTTTTTTCAAATCCTTAAATATGCTCACTACCTCTAAGCCACTTCAACTATTGCATATGGACTTATTTGGACCAACAAAGATTTTGAGTCTTAGTGGTAAACAATATGCACTTGTTATTGTTGATGACTATTCTAAATTTACATGAACTTTCTTCTTAGCTCATAAGGATGAGACAATTGTTTTTTTCACAAAATTTTATAGAAAAGTCCAAAATGAAAAAGGATTTTCAATTACTTCAATTAGGACTGATCATGGAGGGGATTAGATTGTAAACCTTTTAAAATGTTTTGTGATAAAAATAGTTTTGATCACAATTTCTCAGCTCCTAAAACACCTCAATAAAATGGGGCTGTTGAGAAGAAAAACAGAGTTTTAGAAAAAAAAAATGTCTAGAACCATGCTTTGTGAAAATGGTTTACCAAAATACTTTTGGGCTGAAGCTATTAACACAGCTTGTTATGTTTTAAATCGAATTTTATTTAGAAAGTTTTTGAACAAAACCCTCTATGAACTTTGGAAAGATAAGAAACCAAATGTCTTATACTTTAAAGCTTTTGGATGTAAATGCTTTGTATTTAATAACAATAAAGACAACCTCGGCAAGTTTGATGCTAAATCCGACGAGGATGTATTTATTGGTTATTCAACACATAGTAAGGCTTATAGAGTCTTTAATAAAAGGACTCTAGTAGTTGAAGAATCAGTCCACATCACTTTTGATGAACTTAATCCATCTTCAAAGAATGTTGCAAGTGATGATGCAGATGAGCTAGAATCTGGAATGGAATAGCAGGACATCCAACGAAGCTCAAATGAGAAACCACAAAAAGAAAGAGAATTATAAGGATTTTCTACCAACCAACAAGAAATTAATGAAGGTCTACCTAAGGAGTGGAAGTTTGTGCATAACCATCATACGGAACAAATCCTAGGAGATCCTTCACAAGGTGTAAGAACTCGATCCTCTATCAAAAATGTATGTAATCATCTTGCATTTCTTATCTCAAATAGAGCTTAAGTGTTTTAATGATGCTGAACATGATGAATTTTGGATAAATGCAATGTAAGATAAATTAAACCAATTTGAAAGGAATGAGGTATGACACCTTGTTCCTAGACCTAATGATCATCCAATTATTGGAACCAAATAGGTATTTAGAAACAAAATGGATGAATCTGGAATTGTGGTGAGAAATAAGGCAAGACTTGTTGCTCAAGGTTATATTTAAGAAGAAGGCATTGATTTTGATGAAACCTATGCCCCTATAGCTAGACTAGAAGCCATTAGATTATTACTTGCTTTTGCTTATTTTAAAGATTTCAAATTATATCAAATAAATGTTAAAAGTGCATTTCTAAATGGCTTTATCACTGAAGAAGTTTTTGTTTAACAACCACTTGGCTTTGAAGATCTAAAACTTCCTGACCATGTTTTTAAACTAACAAAAGCTTTGTATGGTTTGAAGCAAGCCCCAAGAGCTTGGTATGAAAGATTGAGTAAGTTTTTTATTGAAAAAGGTTTTTTAAGAGGAAAAATAGATACAACTCTTTTTGTCAAAATCAAAAATAATAATATGCTTGTAATGCAAATTTATGTGGATGATATCATATTTGGTGCTACTAATGAATCGTTTTGCGAAGAATTTGCTAAGTGTATGCAGGGAGAATTCGAGATGAGTATGATAGGATAGCTCAACTATTTTCTCGGACTCCAAATCAAGCAATCAAAGGAATGCATCTTTATTAACCAAGCCAAGTACATCAAGGACTTAATCAAAAAGTTTGGCATGGAATATGCAAAGCCTATAAGTACTCCAATGAGTACTACAACGAAATTGGATAGCGATGAAAAAGGTAAGTCAGTAGATACTAAGCTTTATAGAAGCATGATAGGCTCTTTATTGTATCTAACTGCTAGTAGACCAGACATAATATTTAGTGTTTGCTTATGTGCTCGTTTTCAATTTAATCCTAAAGAATCTCATGTGATTGCTATAAAGAGGATATTTCGTTATCTTAAGCACACACCAAATCTTGGATTATGGTATCTAAGAAATACATGTTTTAATTTGAATGCTTACACTGACGCTGACTATGCGGGGTGTAGAGTTGATAGGAAGAGCACAAGTGGCTCTTGCCAACTCCTAGGCAACATGATTGTATCTTAGTATAGCAAGAAACAAAATTCAATTGCTCTCTCCATAGCTGAGGCTGAATATGTAACAGCTGGTAGTTGTTATGCACAAGTGTTGTGGATCAAACAACAATTAGAAGATTATAGAATGTTGTTTGATCATATTCCTATCAAGTCTAATAATACTAGTGCTATAATCTTAACCAAAAATCCTATTCAACACTCTCGCACAAAGCACATTGAAATTAGATATCACTTTATACGTGATCATGTGCAAAAAGGTGATATTTAACTTGACTTTGTGTGCACTAATATGTAATTAGCTGATATCTTTACTAAACCATTAAGTGAAGATCGTTTTTGTACGATTATAAGAGAATTAGGGATGAGTGATCATATATCTTAAATTGTGTTTAAATTGCGTGAAATTTGTGTTTTGAATGTTTAAATGTGATTATCATTCATATGAAATGCATTTCTTGAATTCATGATGCATTATATGATCATATTAAGACAATCTTTATCTCAAAACTTGAAAAAGATCATTTCATCTAAGTCACATGCTCAGTCTGGGTGAAAGAGTCGATACTTTATTTCATAGAGTCGGCTTATCACAACAGTGGACTCAAATCATTTCATTAACAAGGCATGTGTTAGCTTATTTAGTTTATGAGTCGCCTTATGCTTCAGGCCTATATACTTTGATGAAGCCCACTTTACAAACATTCGAAATTTCCCTCTCACTCATTCACTCTCTCTTTTTCTCTCCTGCTCTTCTGTTCGCACCAAAACCCAACCATCACTCTCAACCATCGAATTTCTTCATCTCAATCTCTTTATAAACCCTAATCGACCTCTTTTCATTCTCTTTCAACTCTCCTAAATCCCACAATGGCTCCTAAAATCGAACGAGGAAGAGAAAGCCCCAATGCCCCTCCTTCACGCACTTAGAAACGAAAAAGGGTTAGACCAGTCATCAGAGATTCAGAGGAAAAGGCTCCGGCAGAGCAACCTGGATGGGATTCAACACACTCATAGATGTATTGGCAGAAGAAAGGTACATGAACATCTTCAGTCTTCGTAAAGTTTTAAATGGACGTTGGATAGATCATGCCTACTTTAAAACTGAGAACTTTAACTTCCCCCATATCCTTGAGAATCCGGGGTGGGAACCCTACACAACAATCAGAGAGAATGTATACCCGAAGTTGGTTATGCATTTCTACTTTAATTTGATGAAGAAGGTTGGAAGTAACATAATTACCAATTTTGCGAATGGAGTGAAGATCACTCTGAATGAAGGGACTCTGGCAGAAATTATGGGAACTAGGTATGGTGGAGAAACTTATTTTGAGACCGTCAGTCGAAAGGAACAACTTCATGTTTTGTTTGGTCATGACATGCCCGAATCCACTCAACCTATAGCCAACAACTTCGTTGTTCAATTGAGATTAGTCCACCATTTCGTAACAACCATTTTCTTACCCAAAGTTGGTGGTTTTGAGCATGTAACTGAGAAAGACCTATTTTTCTTGTGGGCCTTTCTCACGAACACCAGAATTGATGTTCCCTACTACATTCTCTCCAACATGGCCAATTTTGCTACCACTGCCTCCAAGAACCTACCATATAGAATGCTGCTCACCAAGATTTTCAAACATTTTCAAGTAAATCTTTTAGGTGTGACATACAGAAAGCCTAATCCCTAACAAGATGAATACAGCAAGTACACTTTGAGTCAAATGGGATATAAGAAAGTCAATGGCCATTGGGTTCCAAGGCCAAACAAAGTTTCCCTTGCCAGCTCTTCACAGAAAAGAGCATCTGCCTCTGGCCTTAGAAAAACCTTACCCCAAACCCTTGAAGCCACCTCTGTTGATGAACTTCTGGGAAGCATGATGGACATGCTTCAGAGTATGGACCACAAACTTAATAAAGGGCTGCTTCAGTTGAAAAATCTTAAGCAATATATGATTCAACTAAAAAGGGCTAGAGGTATTACAGTAGAGGAAGAAGAAAGAGAAAGAGAACCAGAAACTGAAGAGAGGAATGAGGAAGAACAAGAGAAGGAAGCAGAGAAAGACTTGGAGGATACAGACTTGGAATCTGAGGAGGAAGAGCCTACAGAAAATTTCTCTGAGGATGAATCTGAGAATGATACACCAAGAAAGAAAGCTGTTCCAGCAAAGAAAGCCAAACCATCTACCTCAGCCTCTAGATTTGTGCGAAGGAGGCCATACAGTTTGAGGCCTAGACCTTTTTCTGGTCCATCCAACACTGCTTCAGATCCTGTTGATCTCTCACCCTCTCCCTCTCTTTCTCCATCTCCTTAAAACACCTTCCAAAATCCTCCAACTTCAAAGTTCAAGTCATGGCTCTGTCACTCTCATGGTCCTGTTATAACATTTTTTTCTGACTGTTTTGTTTTGATTCTGGCATAGTTTTTGTGAACATTAACTGTATAACTCTTTGTAATCTCAATGGTTCAATCAAGGAAATTTAATTATGTTCTGGTATTAGATGTGATTGCTCTGATAACTTGTTTGATTGATTCCCTGTTCATACAATCTATTCTATTTTTAATATTTTTTTTTTGCTATTGTATCTGTCTATCATTCTCACTCTGTTGGTATCATTCTCATTCTCTTTTTGATGTATTGACAAAAAGGGAGAGAAGTATTGTGGTATAGTATTGGCAAAATTAAACATGATATGATAACTCAAGGGTTGTATTGTTTGGAGCAAAATTGTATTGGACAAGATAAATTGTGTTTAAGTTAAAAAGGGGGAGAAGTATTGAAAGTATTGGAGCAAAATTGATAAATTGAGAATTTGGTAGAATTTGGAATAAGAAATGAATAATATGTTTTTTCTGAAAAATGAGTTGCATATAACTCAAAATTGGAGAAATACTTATTTAAGATTGAGTATATATAAACTTTATTGGGAAACATGAATTAGACAAGAAATGGAATTTACTAAAATAAACTTGAATTGTTTATTACCTGATAAATGTCAAAGCATATTCTCAGGGGGAGCATCATGATTTATTTCCCTCAAAATGTCTTTGAATTACTTGACAAAAACTCCTTGAAAATTATTTTTGAAATGTTTTTATCCTCTAAGCATCATTTGCTTATTTACGAAACATAGGGGGGGAGAGTTTCTTTACTGGTATGATATTTAACTTTGTTCATTTCATTTAATCTCATATGAACTTATTTTGCAAAAGTTTTTTCATCATCAAAAAGGGGGAGATTGTTGACTCAAGGTTGACCCTATGTTGATTTTAATGATAACTAAACCTTGTGTTATTTTACTAATAAATCTACTTAGTGTGCAGATTAACAAAGCTCATAATTTAGAATTAAAGTTCAATTTTAAGTCTAATACATGTCACAAAAAATGCACAACAAATTCAAGATCAAGCAATGAATTCTAAGAGCTATGTAATGAACCAAACAGAAGAGTGATGCATATCTCTACTTCAAACAAACGTTCTACATACGAAGACATTGAAGGTGTTCAAATGAATCTTCTATCAAGTATGCATAGACTCAATGAAGATTGATTTGCACTCAAGAAATAAGAAAACTTTATCAGAATGTACAATGATCAGTTGGAGATGAATTAATTGTTGAAGATGTTGAAAATGCTCAAGAGAAAACTTCATCAAGTATGCAAAATTCAATTCCAACTTATGTGATTGAAGTTGCCTGAGAAGAAGACTCACAATGATTATCTGATCTCTATATAGAATCCAAGTAAAGAATTCTTTTACAATATAAAGAATCAATGAAGACTAGATGTATGAAGAGATTTCATCAACCCTGTAAAAGTTTCATTGAAGTGATTTTAAAGCAGAAAGAAGAATTGCTAGCAAAGAGAAGAAATCAGAAATAAAGCATTGTGAAGCTCTACATATTGAGAAAGCTTGGCATTGAAAGAGAGTGTTCTACAATGATAGAAGAAGCTTTGCAACTGAAGATGATAAGATCAACATTGATCTAATGAAGCTCTAACTGTTTGAGAGTCAAGAAAAGCTCAATATCCAATGATTGATTCAATCCAAAATGAATAGAAGTTAACTATGATGAGTTAAATAGATTTGATTGATCATCATACGCCAAAGAAATACTCCTTGAAGATCTTATACCAGTGCTAAGATGAGCTGGATTATTAGAAGTCAGAAAGTAGATTTCTGGGCAATGAGCGGGCTCATGAAAATGAGAAGTCACCTCATGGTTACAGAAGCAAAAGACTTAAAGACCAAATGAACAATGAGCGGACTCATGAAAATGAGGAGTCGCCTCTTGATCACAAAAGCAAAAGGCCTGAAGACAAAATGATCAATGAGCGGACTCATAAAAAATAAAGAGTCGCCTCTTGATCACATAAACAAAAAGCCTGGAGACCAAGTAGACAATGAGTGGACTCATTGAAATAAAAGAGTCGCCTCATGGAGACAGACACAAAGGCTTGAAGATGACATGATCAATGAGCGGACTCATGAAGATGAAGAATCGCCTCATGACAACAGAAGTAAAAGGCAAAAGATCAAATGAACAAAGAGCGGACTCCTGAAGATGAAAAGTCGCCTCATGACAGCAAAAGCCAAAGATGTGAAGACAATGAACAAGGAGTCGCCTCATTGATATGAAAAGCCGGCTCATGAAGTCAGTGAACAACATTTGGTAAATGCAGAAGCAGAAAGTGTTGACTCCACAAGCCTGGAGCTGACTCCTTGGATATAATGGCTAGTTTTCCTAACGTTATAACGGATTAGACGTACATTAATGAAACCCAACAACCTCTAACAGATGGAATCATTACAAGGATTTATATACAAGCTTCCAGCTGCATTTATACAAGAGATGAAAGACAAAAACAAGATCAAACCGACTGATTCACTAAAAAACCTGAATATTCTTCTTGTCTTCATTTGTGAGCTCTGATTGTAAAATCTACTCTTATTAGAGAGTTTGCTAATTACTTTTATACTTCTATACACTTGTAAGGGAGAGTTTGAGAGTTCTCTTGAGAAAGAAAAACTATTGTAAGTTTGAGTGGAGCTTGGACAAAACCACTTGGAGATTGAAGAACTCGGTAAGGAGTACTTATATATAGTGAGCTGAGCACTTTGTCAATCGGCAGCCCATTTGTAATTAGTGATTACATAGTGGAAGAAAATTTCAAGGAGATTTTGGAGTGAGGACGTAGACCACGGTTTATGATTGAACCTCGGTAAATCTGTGTGTTCTTTCTTATGCTCTGTTTTCTTTCCTTCTTCTGATTATATTGCATTGCATATAGATTGATTACTGTTACATTGGTTAGATTAATTTTAATTAATCTTAATTGTTATTTTATCTTTAAAAAATCCAATTCACCCCCTTCTTGGGTTGCCTTTTAGGCCAACAAAAGTAACGGTAAAGAAAAGACTGAAAGGAGAAATTAATTGAGTAAAAAGCTGCTAGCAAACTAACTGAAATTCTACCCCTTAGAAAGAAAACAATTGAATGGAGGTCTCTCCCTCTCTTCCTCTCTACTCTCTTCCCTGAAGCTCCTACTTGAAACTCTCTGTCGAAATGTAGCATTTTATAGACATTGGAGGTGCATTGTGATATGCTACTCTATACATTCCATAATTGCATCCCACTTGCATTCAATTCATGTCTTCCTTGTTGGCCACATGTTTCATTTGCATTTATTTCTTTTTGTTTTTGTGTTCAATGTTTTGCCTTTATTCATTCACCTACACACACGCACACACATATATATAATATACACTCACTAATATATATATATATATATATCTATATATATAATATATTATACCCACTAACACACACACACATATATACATATAATGTATATACTACATCAAATTAACACTCGAATAAATGTGTATGTGCACCCCGACTCTATTTTGTGAGATTTTAGGTTCAAATCTACATAAGACACAAAAATATAAAAGAAAACTAATATTTTATTAAAATGATAACTAATATGTACATAATTATTAACAATAGTTTATAATTAGGAACTTTAATTTGTACTTTTTAGAGTACAATCACACCTCCAAACTAAATTTTTGCTAGTCTTTAGAAAAATAATAAACACACTTAAAAAGATAGGCCCCACTTTCATAAGAATCACGAGTGCATTTAGCATATGCACCAAACCTTTAAACCCATAGATTACCCCTAGTGGACGAATAGTGCCTCATGAGGGTTTTTAGTAATGGTACTCACAAATATCAAAATGTGGCCTGCAAATAAGGATAATGAGAAAAAATATTACATGTATCAAAATACAAGCATATTCTGTATATCCTACTTGTTAATATACAAGAAAGACAATGTCTTAAAACAACATATGAGATATTTTTGTGTGCGTGTGATCATTACCTATAACAAAAGTATTACAACATAAAATCACATATACATCCTTTTAAGCTTTGATTCAACCTCACTGGATACTCTCTCAAAAAGAAATAACATAGGTATCTCACACAGGTTGTACTTGTAAAAGAATGAATGTAATGAAAAATCAAAACAGATAACCATAAAGAAGATGATGTGAATATATAAAGTGAGAAACGACTTGGCATAGCTCCATGAAAAAATACTCAATGTTAAAATCACACAAGCAATTAATAAGTAAATTCTCTATGAAGTGAATGAACAACAATGTACACATCAAATTCTCAAAGACTTTGTTCAGATTATAACTTGGCCATGAGGTATAAGGTAAAGAGAAAGAAAGGATAAAAAGCTCAAAACATGTGTGATCAAGGCATGAATTGATCAATGAATACATACTTTCAATTTTCTTATTTCCTTTGATTAGATAGGATTTTTTTTCGCTTTTTTTTTTCAACAACCAACCTCTTATTCTTTTTTTTTTCCTTTTCGTACTTCTCTTTTTCCTTTTGATTTTTTTTCTTTTCTTTCCTTCATTCCTAAATTATTTTTTTTTTTTTCATATTGCAAATAGATCACTCACTTTCTCAATTCAATTTGCACAAGTGAAGATACTTGTATTTTCGTATTTAGGGACAAAATTTTAGTAATGATATATATTGTAAGAGACAAAAAAAAAAAAGGTAAACTTAAAGATGGTTTAAAGGAAATTATGTCAGCAAAGAAATCTGTGGCTCAAAAGATCAAAGATGGTCTCGATTCATTTTTGAAAGTGTATAACAACTCAAGGTTATAAGAATTCAACATATTCAATTACTGTAGCAATTTAAATAATTGAGTCAAATACAAGTATAATGGAGCTATTGAAAGATTGATGTGAAAGAAATTCATCAAAAGTAAATATAAACACTCCGAAAAGCATGATTGGCTTTAAAACTCACTTGACAAAAAAATCTTCACTTTTTTAAGGATGATTGTACAATATGTAAAAATACTAAACTTATCATGATATGATAATAAATTATGTAAAATAGACTCTTTCTATGTGTTAAGATAAAATCTTGCAATTGTATTAAAAATGAAAGATAAAATAAAACTTATGCTAAGGTGAATATAAACATGTTTTAACAAATTTCTAAAGTCCAAATTTACATTTCACATAAAACTGTAGAAAATTATAAAAGATACACAAATCTTTTTTGTAGATCTCAAGTGCATTCAAATTGTACACTTCTTGGCCTTACGCATGCTTTTTTTTTTTTTGAAAATACAAAATATTTGCAAAATAAATGTTAGTCATATTTACAAATAAAGATAAACACGCAAATAAGATACTCAAACCTAACACACCCTAGGAAGAATAATCATTACAAAGTCGAGCCAGATTTTTTATATCAAAATCAAGATACTCTACTGTTCTGGTGATTTTAAGGGGTCTCAATACCTTAGCATTTACTCGCCCTTTAATAATATCTAGTAAACAATTTGATTCCCTGACATTAATCGATTACTCCATTTGAAATTTTTATCCACATAAGTGTGTCTAGCACAACGGTAACACCTATTTAGTCTCTTTGTTCTTCTCTTATTAGCCAGAGTATTATAACCAGTAAAAGGTTGAGGTTGTTCCTCTTGATGCTCAAATCTCTTCACCATCTTTGCACGACGAATTATCTCGTCCCTAATACTAAATGGAAATATCCGAAAAATACAACATACAAATGTAAGCACTCGACCATCTATATGAGAAGTCATAATACTATCCAATTCTTTAATGTCTGCTAGTCACAAGAAAAAAATCAAAATCAAAATAAATAACATAAAATGACGAACCAAATAATAGAAAAATGAACGTGGCCCTCCCCCGAACTAGATAACAGCCACAACCGCGAGGCGAAAATTGAAAGGTAAAAGGTAGGGGACAAACACGGGGGGAAAGAAAGATCACTTCCCTTTAACTAAAGATAAACTAACTACCAAACCAAATAAATAGACTAAACTAACTGTACAAACTGATTGGGTGTTGTTTTTACTCAAGCAATGGTGAATCTATAAGATCCACACTTTCAATCAAACTTACAAAGTTCTTCAAGTAGGGCTCCAGTCTTTGCCCATTGACTTTAAAAACATTTTCATTGCTAGAATTCTCAATTTCTACTGCTCTATGGGGTGACACATCTCTTACTAGATAAGGTCCAAACCACTTACTCTTCAATTTGCTCAAAAACAAGTGTAATCGGGAATTGTAAAGCAATATTTTTTGACCGACATGAAAAGATTTACGAAGGATGTGTTGGTAATGGAATGTTTTTATCTTGGCCTTAGAGATCTTTGCATTCTCATAGGCATCATTTCAAAATTCCTCAAGTTCATTGAGTTGTAACTTCCTAGTTTGGCCATCCACTTTTATGTTCTCATTAAATTAGCGAATAACCCAATAGGCTTTGTGCTCAATTTCCACGGAAGATGACATGATTTTTCATACACATGCCTGTAAGGAGAAGCACTTAACACAGTTTTGTAAGCAGTTCTATAAGCCTAGAGTGTATCTACTATCCTTCAGGACCAGTCGTTGCGGTTAGGATTAACAGTTTTATTAAGAATGTGCTTAATCTCCTTGTTAGCTAACTCAACCTGGCCACTAGTTTGGGGATAATAAGGTGTACTAACCTTGTGAACAACCTCATACTTTCACATTAACATTCCAATGGGTTTATTACAAAGTGAGTACCACCATCACTAATGGCAGCACGAGGCATACTAAAGCAAGAAAAGATATTCTCCTTTATGAACTTGACCACAACGCGATGATCATTGGTACGAGAAGCAACGACCTCCGCCCATTTAAACACATAGTCAATGGCTACAAGAATGTAAAGAAATCCAAATGAACTAGGGAACGATCCCATGAAATCAATACTCCAATAATCAAATATCTCAAGAGTAAGAATGGGGTTGAGGGGCATCATGTACCTTCTAATCAGATTTCTTAATCGTTGACACCTATCACAGGATGTGCAAAAGTGTGAAAATCACGAAACATGGTGGGCTAATATTAACCAGATTGCAGAATCTTTGCAACTGTCTTTTTGGAACTAAAATGGCCACTGCATACATGGGAGTGACAAAACTCCATGACAGACTAAAACTCATTATCATGAACAAACAGACGAATTATTTGATTAGGACAGTACTTGAACAAGTATAAATCATCCCAGAAAAAATATCTCATATTTCTAAAGAATTTTCGTTTATCTAAGTAAGACCAATGTGACGGTATCTTGCCAGTAGCCAAAAAAGTTGGCTATATCAGCAAACCAGGGAACAGTTGCTTGAGAAAGTGCTTGGATTTAAAAAAGATGCTCATCCGAGAAATACTTATTGATAGGAAGAGCATCTTTGGCTTCCCCATTAGTAGGGAGCCGTGACAAATGGTCAGCAACTACATTCTCTACTCCTTTCTTGTCTTGAATTTTAATGTGGAACTTTTGTAACAAAAGAATCCAACGGATGAGGAGTGGTTTTGCATCAGGTTTGGTTAACAGGTACTTTAGTGCAGAATGGTCAGTATATATGATGACTAATGACCCCACCAAGTATGATTGAAATTTATCTAATGCAAAAATGATAGCAAGGAGTTCTTTTTTAGTTGTGTTATAGTTCAATTGGGCTTCATTCAAGGTTTTGCTTGCATAATAGATAACATAGGGTTTCTTGTCCACTCTCTGCTCCAAAACTGCTCCTACAACGTAATCACTAGCATTACACATTAACTCGAAAGGTGATAACCAATCGAATGACCAAATGATAGATGTAGTTGTCAATAATTCTTTAAGCTTGTCAAAAGCAACTTTGCATTCAAACATCCATTCAAATGAAATGTCTTTTGATAATAGATGGCATATTGGATGAGAGATGGGACTAAATCCTACTTATGAATCACCGGTAGAAACCAGTATGCACAAGGAAAGATCGAATGTCTTTCACAGTTCTAGGAGTAGGTAGTTTCTGGATCAATTCAACTTTGGCTTTATCTATCTCAATTCCCTTGCTAGACACAATGTGCTCAAGCACTACACCTTGTATCACCATGAAGTGACACTTTTTCTAGTTTAGGACAAGGTTACTCACCTCACATCTTTCTAACACCTTCTCGAGGTGTTCCAAACAACTCTCATAGGTATCTCTGTACACAGAAACATCATTTATGAAACCTCCAAGAGTCTCTCCACCATATCACTAAAGATACTCATCATGCACCTTTGAAAAATAGCTAGTGCATTACATAAGCCAAAGGGCATTTTTTTGTAAGCATAAGTACCAAAAAGACATGTGAAAGTCTTTTTATCCTAATCTTCTAGGGCAATTTTAATTTGATTGTACCCAGAGTACCCATCTAGAAAACAATAAAAGGCCAGTCCTACCACTCGTTCTAAAACTTGGTCCAAGAATGGGAGTGGGAAGTGATCTTTTCTAATAACAACATTCAGTTGACGGTAGTCAATACATATACACCACCCAGTTTGAATCCTAGTGGACACTAGTTCATTTTTTTCATTTTGAATTATCGTGACTCCAGATTTTTTAGGAACAACTTTGGTTGGACTAACCCACATTGAAGCAAAGATGGGGTATATGATACTCGCATCAAGAAGTTTCAGTACTTCTCTTCTCACAACTTCTTTCATGTTGGGATTTAAACAACTTTGCATTTGATGCATCGGCTTAGACTCTTCCTCAAGATATATGCGATGTATGCATACAAAAGAACTAATACCGTGAAGATCTGTAATGGTCCAACCCAAAGCTTTTTTATGATTCTTTAGCACTTTCATAAGGCTCTTCTCTTAACCTTGAGACAGGCTAGAGGATATACAACAGGATATGACTCACCTTCACCAAAGAATACATACTTCAATATAGATGGTAAATATTTTCTTTTCGAAGTGGGTGCTTTTTATTCAGAAGGGACAGGCTTTATGACATTAGGAATTAGAGGCTCAAATGATGGGGTCCTGTGACCCACTTGCATACATTGTTCTTTCTCTATCCTTCCAAGAATTGTGTCTCCAGACTTGACATGGTCACAATCTAACCAGTGACGTGGCTTGCTCGAAACAAGAGCATTTTCCGTAGGATCCTAAAAAAATTCACTCTTAAAGTACTCTTACACAACAGACGCAATGCAGTCTACTTCTCTGATGTCCTCATACTCTCCCGGTTATTTTTCAACTGAAAAGATATTCATCTCGGCAATCATATTCCCCAATGATAACTTTAATAGCCCATTCTTACAATGGATTACGACATTAGGCGTGGCTATGAATGGTCGTCCTAAAATAATAGAAATTTGGGAATGAGCACTAATGCTCTTAACCGATTGTGTATCTAACACAATAAAATCTACTAGATAATAAAATTTGTCTATTTGAATGAGAAAATCCTCCACAATACTCCTAGGAACCTTAATATATCTATCAGCTAGTTGCAAGGTAACACGTGTATGGCGCAACTTACCTAATCCGAGTTGTTGATAAACCAAATAAGAAAGTAGATTTACACTTGCTCCTAGATCAAGAAGGCTCTATTTATCTTGCTTCCCCCTATGGTGCATGAAATAGTAGGACAGCCGGGGTCCTTATACTTCGGTGGGGACTTACATTGCAAAATTACACTCTAGCCCTCATTTATAAATGTTATTTCTTTGACATGCACCCTTCTTTTTACAGTACACAAGTCCTTCAAGAACTTGGTATAGGAGGAAATTTGTTTAACGGCATCTAAGATTGGAATGTTAACCTTGACTTACTTAAACACTTCATAAATTTCAGAATTCAAAAACTCATGTTTCGGTTTGGCCAATCTATGAGGGAACGAGGATATATTTCATAACATCAATACCCTCATCTTTAGATGCTCTAGTTAGCTCTAAGACTGGCTTAACTTTCTTTTTCTCTTTCTTGTTCTCTCACATCTCCATTCCTTTCATCATTAACCTTAAGAGTTTCCTTTCTAAGTGGAATGATTTTATCAATGATTTTTCGCTCCTCAAGGTTGTGATGGATTAGACTTGTTCATGATTAGATTGAGGATCAGTCCTCACTTCGGTCATGTTTACTTGCTTTGTGGGATTTGGATTTGGTTGCGGTTGAGATGAAAATCTCCCTGACACTTGTTGAGTCAAAGCTTGTGTACAGTTAGACATTTGTTTTGTTATGTCCTCCAACATCCTAGTGTGTTGGTCTAACACCTTGTCCTACCTATCTACCATATTATTAACTCCTCTCATATCATTTATCAATTAATGAATATTATCTTCTAAAGGTCTCCAATGAGGGGGTTGACGTGTATTAGGTTGGGGTTAGAAAGGCAAGGATTGTTGAGCTTGAACAGGTTAGGATTGGAAAGGTTGAGGGTTTTGAGGCCCTCCTTGGAATGCTTGAGGATTCGAAGGACTCTCGTTTCTCCATCCAAAGTTTGGGTGATTTCACTATCCAAGATTATATATGTTTGAGAAAGGGTTCCCCCCAACTTGTTGGTCACTATATGCACCCTGATATTGGTCAACCGCATTAGCTTGGCCATGCAAGGCCTCCTTAAAACCTGGTATAATTGAACATGTAGCAGTTTCATGTTTCATTATACCACACATTAAACAACTCTTTTCATTGAGAGACTCACTATTCATAACATTGCCCTTACTTGTCTCTATGGTTTTTAACTTTCGAGTAAGTGCAATTATTCTAACATTCAGATCACCCACTTGATTGAACTAAAATGTTATCCTATGCTTAGACTCATGATTTTGGGTTCCAGTTGTGACTTAATCTCTAGCCAAATTTACTAACTAATCAAAGAGGTCATACATTTTAGATGGGTCTTTATCATACAAAGTCCCTGTGCACATAGACTCAACGAATTGCCTCAGTTGTGGAGTCAATGATAAATAGAAAAAATTTATGATATGCCAATTGGTGAAACCATGATGTGGACAAGCATTCAACAAATCTTTAAATCTCTCATAGCATTGGAAGAACGACTCACTAGACATAGGGGCAAATTGAAAGATTTAGCGACAAATCGTCTCAGTTTTATGCTCAGTGAAGAATTTTTTCAAGAATTCTGTCTGAAGATCTTGCCAAAAATGAATAGACCTGGACCTCAATGAATTGAACTATGTCTTGGCCTTGTCTTTGAGAGAAAATAGGAATAGTTTCAGAAGTACTACTTCCCTTGGATAAGAATTATCGAAGAACATAGAGCATACGTCCTCAAAATCTTTGATATGTTGATATGATTTTTCAGAATCCAAACCATAAAATGGATTTATCAGCTAGATTATTCCTGGCTTTAAAGTCATTGCTGCGTGATGCACGGGAAGAACAATGCAAGAAGTAGGAGCTTGCCCAGCAAGATTCAAATAATCCCTAAGAGATCTATAGGGAGGATCACCATGTACATTCCCACCATTAGGTCCATTATTTGGATTTGGCGGGTTGGGATTCACATGTGGTGAAATATCAAATTCTTTCGCCATTAGGATAGGATTAGAATCTCGGTTAACTAACTGAATGATTGGAATAAGAGTCCTAAATGAGAAAAGAATACGGTAGGTGGGAAAAAGATCATCAGACGAGCCAATTAACCACAAACAATTATGTACATCCCTAGTAAAGTTTGACTTGCAAGTCTGTGTACCTTATAACGAATGACATACACTAACTCTTCCTGAAACAACAACACAACAACACACTAAAAAGAAAAGAAAAGCAAAGAAGTACAATAGTATACTAATCTGCACACAAAAATAACAAAAGAAACAAAAGTTAATCCGTTAGTAAAACGTTAAAAAATAATTAGAGAGTTAATAAATAGTTAGATGGTCACCACATCGAGAGCACCAATCTAAGTAGGCAGTGAATCAACCTGAGAAGTAAATCACAAAGAAAAATAAAAAAATAAAATAAAATAACTGAAAGTAAAGTGCAAAGAGTAAAATGTTAGAATGGTAACCAAAGTAGGTTATCCACTAAATAAAGGAAAATGTTATATAGTTAGATGAAAAATAAAAACAAAAAATATAGTAACTATCTTGAATGGCTTTATCCAATAATAGGCGAGTATGCTAACCAAAGAGGTTAAACACAAAAAAAAATTAAATATATACAAATATACAAGTTAGTAATGGAACAAAATAATAAGTTAGCATAAACCACTAATCAATTGGTATACACTTTCCAATTCCTTCTTCAAACTAGGGAAATAATCAATTGTCCTTAAATCCGCAAAGGTATTATTATTATTTTAATTTTTAAATTTTGAATTTTGAATTTTTATTATAATTTTTGAATTTTTTATATTTTATATTTTTAATTTTTGAATTTTTTTATTTTTTGCATGATTTTATTAAAGCAATTCCCTAACAACGGCACCAAAATACTTGACTACACCTACGATATGACAAGTTATTAACACCAAAATGCAGGTGCAACGAAACAGTAAATAAAATTTGATAAGACCGGAGTCGATTCATAGGGAACAGTTATCAAAACATGCAAAGTTAGATGCTAAAATTCACCCACGATAAAAGATTAGATACCGACTAAGTCATGCTAGACATTGCAGTGTTACAATGGCTTCAGTTGAAACCTAAGCCAACTTGTTTGAATTTTACATTAAAAAGCACTGATGAGAATTAGACAATTATTGCAAAAAATAGTAACTAAAGTAAAATAGTTTAATTTGTGAGTATTGATGGTTGTAAAACGAGACTTTAATTAAATTAAATAAAAAAGTTTTACATCCAATTGATCTGATCACCTGATTCACCCGAAATTTCAACGGAGGTTTTGTAACTTAAATCATTGGCTTTGTCTTGAGCCTTTGATTTGGAAGATTAAGTTATTAAAATAATAATTTGATAATAATTAAATCTAAATAATAAAATTAAAGCCATAGATTCATATTATCGATTTATGCAATAACTATACTAAACTAAGATTTGTGCATAAAAATTATCAAACTTAATCAAGAATCTAAGTTTTCTCAAAGATCTAGAATTTAATCACCAAGAATTAAAAGATTTTAAAAATAAAACAATAAAGACTCAATTACCTCATATGATCTTCATAATTGACTGCAAGAATAAAACTAGTTACTCATAGTATTAAAAAGAAAAGATATGGCTTGAAAAATAATTTCATAAATAAAAAGGTTTATTACAATAGAATAACAATAAAAAAAAAAAGATTGAAAGGAGAAATTAATTGAGTGAAAAGCTGCTAACAAACTAACTGAAAATCTATTCCTAAGAAAAAAAAACAATTGAATGGAGCTCTCTCCCTCTCTTCCTCTCTCTGCTCTCTTCCCTAAAGCTCCTACTTGAAGCTCTCTACCGAATGGAGCCTTTTATAGATATAAGAGGTGCATTATGATATGCTCCACTATGCATTCCATAATTGCATCCCACTTGCATTCAATTCATATTTTCCTCGTCAGCCACATGTTTCATTTACATTTATTTCTTTTTGTTTTTGTTTTCAATGTTTTGTCTCTATTCATTCACTTGCGCGCGCGCGCGTGCACACGCACACAATATATATTATACCCACTAACACACACACACATATATAATATAATATATATTACATCAAATTAACACTCAAATAAATATGTTTGTGTACGTCGATTTCATTTTGTTAGGTTTTAGGTTTAAATTTGCACATGACATAAAAATATTAAAAAAAATAATATTTTATTAAATTGATAACTAATATGTACATAATTATTAACAATAGCTTATAATTAGGAACTCTAATTTATACTTTTTAGAGTACAATGAGGGAGAGAGAGAGAGTGTGTGTGCGTATGCGCGCGCGTGTTTTCGCTCATTTTCTTTTTCTTTTTCATTTCCCTTTTGCTTCCTTTCTCTCCTAGGTAAAATCAAACACGGGAAGATCAAAATATCATTGCATATGTCTTAGGCCGGCCAGCCAGCACCAGCACCAGCACCAGCACCAGCACCTGTTGCAGCAAATGAAGATCCAAATATCCCGTTTCTATAATAGACAGTAACTAGTATTGCTCTGCATCCATGGCGAGTTGTAAACAAAAAAAGGAATTTCATAACCAAATGAATGATAAATTACATCATAGTTACTAGAAAACAAAAACAAAAAGGAAGTCCAAGCCCCTCCCCCCACCCCGGCTCCATGCCGGGGGATGATATACATGAAAACAAATAACCAAAATCAAGAACAAATCGCTGAATCTGTACAAAATGTACGCTAAATAGGGCTGCCTATAGAGTAGCAATGAATGTTGGGTGGGTGATACAGCCACCTATAGCGGCCGTCTCTAACACCCGCATTTTGTGGTCCTTTTGAATAATGTATACATAGGAGAAAATAATAATGAGGATACAAATAAGTTTAGAGAACTTGTATTTTCAAAGAATCTGCAATCTTCTTCGAGAGGCAATAAGCAGTTGACTGGATTGTGATCATGGGATTGACACCAGCAGCACTTGGAAGAACACTAGCATCACAAACAAATAAGCCTTCAGCTTCCCAACTCTCCCCATTCTCATCAACTGCACCTACCCTTTCATTAACCCCCATCCTACAACTCCCCATTTGATGGGCTGAGCAGTGAGTTGTCCAATTCTCCACCATTGATTTCGGCCCTCCAGCCGCTGAAACTCTCTCTAGAAACTCCTCTAATTCCTCCTCGCTAAGCCCTTCACATTTGATTCTCTGCCCATTACTCTGATGAGTCCCCACCTCGACTGCCCCAGCTGCTACCAAAATCCTCAATGCTTGCTTCAAGCCTGCCTTCATATTTTCTCTGTCGAGGTCATTGAAATAATAGCTTATCCTTCCCTCCTGCCTAACCTCTCCGGAGCCTTGGTCCCTAATCATTGAAAACAGATGAGCCGTCCTAGAATACTTGAGTATCCTGTTCTTTATGTCAAGTCCGGATTCCCAAGGACATAATGCAGCAAATTGTCCGGGGCCTAATGCAGGAGTTTCTATCATGGCTCTTACCTTGAAATCCTCCGACATTACTTTGTGTACTGAAGTGATAATCCCGCCCGTGTAGCTTTTCCCTTTGAGCTCGGAATTAGACTCTGGAAAGTATCCCCACGCCATTAGAACCGGGTGGAGGTGAAGGTTCCGGCCAATGTATTGGTTTTTTAGCCCACTGGAGAGCATTAGGGGAGGTGTCAATAGGGAACCACAGGCAGAGATTGTTGCTTTGGCCTCAATTTGCAGCCTCTTTGTGATGTTTTTGTTTAGACTGTTTGCTATCACTCCCAAGCATTTCATTCTTCTTATCCCTCCTTGCTTGTTTTTTTCTAGTATGAATCTCTCAGCTTTGCATCCTGTTATGACCACTGCACCATGATCCACGGCATCAACTAGCCAAGTAGAATCAGTCCCTTGTTTTTCTCCTGTTCTGCATCCAAAACAGCAAGAACCACAGTAATGATCCTCTGAGGAGTTTCGAGGCACTGCCTCAACATCAAGGCCGAGCTTTTCACAACCTTTTCGCAGGATTTGATTCTGGAACCCCTCTTGTAAGCATTTCTCTGTAACACCAATTCTTTCACATACCATGTCCATGGCAGAAAGATACTGAGGGCTCGAGAAGAGTGGGAGGTTGAAGTCCTCAGCCCATTCCTGAAGCACGAATTTTGGTGTTTGGATGGATGCTGACCAGTTCACTGCAGAACCACCACCCACTGTTGATCCTGCCAGGATCATGATTTTCCCATCCACAGATGGGAGGATCCCTCCCTGTTCATATAGTTGTTTGGCAGACGGTCCTTCCAGTGAAGAATAATCCGAACCAGCAAAATAGTTCCCTTTCTCAAGAACGATGACTTTCTGGCCAGAACTTGCAAGAACAGCAGCTGCAACACCTCCACCACAACCAGAACCAACTATTACAACATCACATTTGATTTTGTAAAGGTTCTCTTTAGGATCTTCTGTGACTTTAAGGCCTTTCTGTGTGAGGGAATGGAGTAGGGTTGGGTCAGTCTCATGTATGGTTTCCACTAGTCCTTTTTCAAGAGGTCTCTCCTTTTTGTCTTCAGACAAGTTTTCAGTAGTGTCTACTTCATACCCCATGGCTTCCCATGCAGGATTATGCAAATTTTCACCAACCTATAACAAAAATGGAATCATTGATATTCTAAACTTTTATCCTTTAAGTGGGAAACTGAAAAGAGTAACCACTGATGGATTGGAGCTTCAGGTAGAAGTATGAAGTAAAAACAATAGCAGCTACTTTCTTGTCTGGTTGACTGCTTGTAAATCAATTATCTGGATTTCTCTGCATTAGATTAGAATGTCTAAGTCCATGTTTAGTATAGATCCATGCTTGCTTCCCCTCAAACCACAACGACAGCACCACGCCAATGCCCCCCTCCCCCCCTTCTTCTCTTCCTTTGCTCCCAAGAATTGCATGTTTTGCAATGACTTGGAGAGGGGGGGAGAGAGAGAGAGGGAGAGCATGCCATGTAGAACTATGGTTTGTTTACTGTTTTCAAAAACTTTGGAAACAAAAACAGAGAAATGGAAAATGATAACGTTTCCAAATAGGCCCTAATACATTTGATATGTTAATTTATAAGGAGTTGAATTCTTGAATTTAATAATTAAGACTTCACTGAATTCAAACTTTGTACTGTTTTGCCGCGTCATCTGACTGAGTCAAATTGCTAGTAATGTACATTAGCATTGTCCACCGACTTTTATTGTGGAAAATAAAAACGAAGATGTTAGAAAGAACAAAATTCTTTATCAAAATTAGTGAACAAACTTTTACAAAAAGAACAAAAAAATAATAGTTTTTGAATAATTGGCGTTCGAAGCAAGTAAATTGACAAAGGGATTAGGGAAAATTAAAGAATGAAAGGTGCTTTTATCAACCGAGAATTAAGGCGCATGGAAAAGGAAGTTGCCCTTTGAAATGGACATAAACCTGTCTCATTATTACTGTACAATAGGGAACAGAGAAAAATCTTGTCAATGGTGATATTATGATATATACAATTTAAGGGTCGCATTCAATCTAAAACCTTGGGGCCATGGTGACAAGATGATTTGTGGCAAGTCAAAATACCTTTATGAAATCTATGAAATGATAATGACATATAATTATTATCTTACCGTTTCCTAACATTGAAAAGTATCATATTCGAGAATCATCTATCTTGCCAGTTGAAGAAAATTTCGTCTAATATTTCTTAAAATAAGTCAAGAGATGGCCCCTGATTAGATGGAGTGGTTGGGGGCAAAAAGCTGGAGGATACTGGCTTGCATTTAATTTGCCACCAAACTAATTGTGTCAAGCTCACCAATAAATCCAACCAAATTTGGTAGATTTTACAAAGTTAAGAAGAAAATTGATTCTGCTTTTATACTTTTTTGTTCTTGATTTGCTTAAACTTTTGGCTTTCAAAACCTTGATTATGGAAGATAATAAGCTTTTGATGACTGAGAGATGTTCAATCTGTTTGAATTATGGCCAATAAGACCATGAGCTGGGTTTTAGGATAACATATATCTAATTAATTACTAGTTCCCTTAAAACATCGCTGAAAACTAAACTGACAGGATGATATACATTGATATACATATATATATATACACACATATATATACCTATAAATGTTTATAAAAATAAATATGAAACCTATGCATAAACAATACATTATATAGGTACAGTAATGAGAGAAAAGGAATCTGCAACTGAGAAACATTACCTGGGAGAAGAAGGCATAGAGACACAAGAATTTGAGGAATACAAAAGCAAGTCTGATGGGAGTTAAAAACCTATGCTTTAGCCATTTCTGGAGGACCTTCTCTCTCTTCTCGAGGGAGATATTTGAGAATTTGTCAATAAATGGCCATTTATCACCAAAACAAAGAGAACCACAAAGCATTAATGTCCCCAGCCTTGTGGAGAGAACTGCTAAAACTACTTTCAGCAAGATCACAGCTTCAAAGATCCCCCTCAATTTCACTATAATCTCAGCAACCTGTGCCCATTCCAAAAGAAGAGTCTTTATATACATATATATATATATATATACATAGAGAGAGAGAGAGAGAATTGTGACCTCATCAGGGACTGGATTCTGAGAGCCAGAAGCTTTGTTGAAAAACTGAATGTCCCGGTTTTCCTTTTCAGTGACCTCCAAGGAATTCAATGGCAGAGGAGGTAGGATAGCCTCACAGACGCTAGCCAGTGACTCCATCTGAGCTGAAGAGAACCCATGACTGTATTTAGTTTCCATTCTCCCACCCCTCAACAGAGGATGACACTCTCTCCCCATTCTCTCTCTCTCTCTCTCTCTCTCTCTCTCTCTCTGTGGATTGAATATTGTTTCTTGACTATGTGATGTCACAGGGAGTGGACTATTTATAGGGCTGAAACTTTGAAGGCGGCGGAGATTTGTACTCTCACAAAGGACAGCCGATGATAGTATAGGAAATGTCTGTCATCTCAATCATCTCCCCGAAGGCAGGGTTGCGGGAAATTATTCAGTACTCTTTGAACATAATTATTCAGTGCTCTTTGAGCACAAGTCTCCTCACACATAGGGTAGGTCCTATTTGTTATCTCTAGTATTTGATTTCATTTAGCCGAGGGGCCATAGCCCTCACTTGTCTCCCCTCTATCTGCTACTGGACTCTACTGCAATCCACAATTTGAGAGACAAGTAAGTTGGTATGATATTTTAAAAGTATTAAATAATTTTTTTTATTAATTAGTATAAATGTTTTTTTGGCTGTAAGATTGCTTTTGTGTCAAAATAAAAAGTAATGGACACTTTTACTATCAATCGAGCCAAATTGGACAGATGTCATTTAATGCGTGACACATTATTAAAATGATGGGCTAATGATTTGGTATAGATTAATCAGCTTCTGTTCAATAAACACGACTAATGTTAATGAAATCTTTCATCGTAAGGATCACCTTATCATTAAAGGATATTACCAATATAATCTTGCACAAAACGATTCACATGATCAGCATACTTTTAAAGGCTTGAAAAAAAATATGTTTGATGAATCAAATGGTTGAAGTTCTTTAGTCAAGCTGAGGTTTTTAAGATTAATACCTTCAGAAAATCTTTATATGATGGTGAACCTATTTTTCTAACATAAACAAAAAATGACAAAAAATTTGAATCCTTCCAACGTCCCCTCTCCTCTCCCCATCTATGTATCCTTTTCCACAAATTATTATTTGTATTTAATCTTTCATCCACACCCCTAACCGCCCGTCCCTCCCACCCCCAACCTACCCAACTGTCCAACTCCATCAATGTTCTCTATCTCTCTCTCTGTGTGGCAATTTTTATGTGCTTTTTATCATAAAATATTTTTTTTTATTTTCTTAAACATGCTCTCTAATACTTTAGTGAATTGATTCAAATATATTATAAAAGAGTAGATATAACTTGACGAATTGAATGAGTCTTACTTGGTCATGTTTTTTTGTGTATTATATTATTAATGTAAAGTGCGTGAGCATTCGTAGTAAATAAAATTTATAAATTAAATTAGTTTATGCATATATTATTAATAAAAGATACATCCATTTCTTATATTTAAATATTTATCAATTTATGTAGACATGTCAATTTCAAGTTTGTCCATCTTAATTAATTGGGTTGGTATGTGTTTTTTTTTAATTTTATATAAAGCCAAATCACATAATTTATATATTTTTATTCTTTAATTATGTTATTTAGTTATTATTTATTATTTATATTATTATTTTATTACAGATTTGGATACAAAAATAAAAAAGAAGAATTTTAGCCAAAATAAAAAAATACTACTAAAGTAATCAAATTTTTTAATAATTTTACTAAAAAAATAAAAAAAGAGTCTACCAACCAATAAAAAAAGTCGGGCAAAAAAAGTAATATTCATATATATATGTGTGTGTGTGTGTGTGTGTGTGAGAGTAGTGTAGGCCAACAAAGAGAAGCAAAAGAAGAACAAAAAAACAACTCTGCAGCAAAAAGAGTGGTCGGCCAAGAAGGAATAAAAGGAAGCAAAAAAAATTCCTAAGGACCATATTGTCTCTAGCCGCATGAAAAGCTGAGGGGGAATAAGCCAAGAGGAGAAAAAGAAGAACACCAAAGATTTAGAACTTCAAAGCTTATGTGCTTTTTATTTTTATCTTTTTAGGTTTTATATTTTATTTTTTTTATTTTTAATAGATGTTAAAAATATGAATGATTAAGTTTTCATACTAGAATTGAGGATGAAATTTTATACTTTGTAATGATATAATATGTGATTCATATTTATTTTTCAAACACATATTTTGATGATTTAATACTCTTGCCTAGATTTAATTAAAGTCAATAATTTGATATATAAATTTAATTCATGAATTGGGATTGCTAAATTAATTATTTAGCCCTATTATTCATTAGTATACTTTTAAGTATTAGATTTCTTATGTAATTTGTTTTCGAATGGATACAAATAAATTTTTGGTCTTGAACATTAAGGTTAGAAAGAGTATACATTAGTTTATTTATTAAATGTAGTTTAATGATATATTTTTCATAATTACAAGTTAGATTACAATATTATTGTGAAGTGAATTAGAGGAATAATTTGAATTACGGGAAATGTTATTATAATGCATGTGTGTAAATTCTAAAACCTTAGTCATCTTAATTTGATTTTTCTCATCTCTTTATCATTATTTTCTAATTAATTGTTTACTTGTTTATTTAGTATTTAGTTATTTTTGCTCATTACTAGATTAGTTAAACAAACTCAAGATTTCTTAACTAAGTTAGAGTAAAATAAATTTATTCTAATTTATTTTCTACAATTTCATAAGTTCTTATGGGATCGATCTCACAGTCACTGTTTAATACTTCAATACGATTCGTGCTCTTGTAAGTATTGAAATTTATCGCATCAAGTTTTGACACTATTGTCGGTGACTTAATTAGAAAACAAGATAGATTAATATTTACCAAACTCTTCTACTAGCTTAGTTAGTTTATTTATAAAAAAATTCGCATAGAAAATATTTTAAATTTTAAAGCTCTTATTGTGAGTTGTTTTTCGGCTAGTAAACATTCGAATTTGAAAATTGTTATTTCTGAAAGAATTGTAGCTAGTTCAATTAGCTCTCTAACACCGCTTGAATCGCCTCAATCGAATTTTAGACAAGGGAGATACAGTAAAAATATTGACCGGTTCGCAGAAAATTAAAAAAAATTTGAGATTTTTCCTTAAATCTTGATAATTCATCTCTCCCTTCATTTAGTTAGTTTATTTACATCTTTTAGGTATTCTAGTTAGGCCGGGTCTATGCCATTTTAGTTCAAATCCATCTCTTGAATTGCGGATAAGACTTTTCTTGTTTACTTTGGGTTATGTAATTGGTGTATGTTCGATTGTCGATTGAAAAATTTAGAGTTAGCACCAGTTGATCCGAAAATTGAAAATACATTTAAGAGAGGTTTAAGAAATCAAATAAAAACAAATAAAAAAATATCAAACACGGGGGATAACTTGAAAAACGTTAATGAACTAAAATCTCTTAAAGACTTATTTGCTCTCATAACCACAAATCCTCCTTCTTGTATAGTGTTGCCTACAACTAATGCAACACATTTTGAGTTAAAGCCTCACATAATACAACTACTTCCAATCTTTCTTAGATTAGAGAGAGAGGATCCTTACATGCATATAAAAGAATTTTTTGTAATTTGCGCTACATGTATGCACCAAAATTTTTCGGATGAGTATGTGAAGTTGCGTCTTTTTCCTCTCTCTTTAAAAGAAAAAGCAAAAGTATGGTTAAATATTTTACCATTTGGTTCAATCACTAATGGGAGTCTCTAGTGAAGAAGTTTCTTTCTAAATATTTTTCAATAGCTAATACTAATGCCTTAAGAAGAGAGATATCTAATTTCTCTCAACAAAAACATGAAAACTTTTATGAAAGTTAGGAAAGATTTAAAGATTTGATTTTGAAATGTCCTCATCATGGTTTTGAGACATGAAGACTCATGCAATACTTTTATAATAGCTTAACACAATCACACCATAAGATAATTGAATCTATGGATGGTGGGACCTTCCTAAGCCTTAAAGATAATGAAGCCTATGAATTTCTTGAGAAATTATCTGAAAGTTTTCAACAGTGGGAGTTTACATCTAATAGGGATAAGTCAATCATTTCATCTCAAAAAGGGGGTTTATATGAGGATGTCGCGCCTCGAATTCTCGCACTCGAAAAAATACACATAAGTGAAAAAAATAAGGTATTCTCTTATTGGAACTCATCCTCCTAGAAGGATAAGTGCGACTAGGTTTGAACTATAAATTGATTTGAATAAGGGTTTTTAGAAAAGATTTGAAGTCACTACCTAATTTAATTAAGGTGAGTTAGGTCACCTAAAACTAAGTGCAATCTGAAGATTAAACTTATGATTTTTTAGAGGGTTTTGTAGAAAACAGGTTATTTGGCAACCTTTGAAAAGATTTAAGCCCTTTTTGAAAATAACTCCATTTTTTGTCTTTGAAAATAATGATTTTAGGTTCGGAGGTTAGTTACGTATAAGGAAGATGCACTAGGCCATCACCCTATCCCGTCCTTGGGGTACCTACATGCCTATTCACCCTAGATTCACTCATTAGAATCTTTGATTATCCAATGCCCAATCTTATCCACTTTGAAAAGAATTTTAGAAAAAAGTTTGATATGATGCATAACATGCAAGTGCAAGAAAAAGGATTTGATTTTGAAAATAGATTTGAAGAAAAGATTTGAAACTTGAAAAAGGTTATAGAAATTAGAAACTTGAAAAAGATTGTGAAAATTAAAATTTAAAAAGATTATGACCGCACCCATGAGGGTTGCTTACGTATCCCTTTGTTGGAAATCAGGTCAGTCGTAGCTCGGACTCGAGATCCTATTTAAAATAGACACTTTGAAATTTTTGAAAAGTTTAACTTGAAAAGGTGTGATTTGAAAAGGGTTTGATTTGAACTTTGAATAGAAGATTTGAAATTGAACTTGGATTTAAAATTGAACTTGTAATTGACTTTGATTTGAACTTGCACTTGAGGATTTGAAATTTAGTTTTGAATTAAAAAGATTAAACTTTGAAAGAGAACTTGGATTTGATTTAGGAAAAATTAAATTGAACTTCAAAAACATCTTGACTTAGATTGAATCTTAAAAATCATCTTGGTTTAGAAAATAGTTTTAGAAAATAGTTGAAACTTCCTAACTTTAGGGTTAGGGTTGAACTAGGGTTTAGGTATCCTAGGACTTAGATAACCTAGGGTTGAAACATGTACTTGAAATAAGAAAGTTTAATTTTAGAAAGGTTCAAATTAGGAAAGACTCGGAAAGAATTTGATTTGATTTAGAAATACTTGACTCGGAATGGTTGGAAAAGATTTAACTTGATTATTTGATTTGAAAGAAATTAGAAAGTTAGGGTTTAGGAAAGATTAAATTTTGGAAAGCATTGAATTTAGGAAAGTTTCAAAATAAGAAAGTTCTATTTTAGAAAAGTGTCAAATTAAGAAAGTTTCATTTTAGAAAAGTTTCTATTTTAGGAAATAGTTCATTTTAGAAAGTTTTGAATTTAGAAAGATTTGAACTTTGAAAAGATTTGGAAGTTTGAAATTAAGAAAGATTTGAAAACTTAGATTCAGGAAGAATTTGAAATTTGAAAAAATTTGAAAGTTTGAAATTTAGAAAGTTGAGATTTGAAAAGGTTTGAAATTAAAAAAGATTAGAATTAGGAAGGATTTGAGTTAGAAAATATTAGAATTAGGAAAGATTTGATTTTTATTTCCTAAAATTGTAGATTGGATTTTATTTTCAAAAATAGATGATTTGATTTTGTTTCCAAAATTAAAGGATTTGATTTAGTTTTCTAAATTGGAAGATTGAATTTGAGTTCCTAAATTGGAAGATTGGATTTGACATGGAATTGAAAGGGTTGAGTTTTGAAAATCTTGGATTTGGAAACCTATGATTTGGTTAAAAAAAAAAGGTTTTGAAAATTTATGATTTGATATAAAAAATAGAAAGTCATGACTTTGAGAAAAGAATTAGGGTTTTCTAATCATGGAATCTAGGGTTTGACTTGGACTCCAAGACAAAGAGTTTTTGGAAAGTAGATTATTGAAAAGAGTTTTTAGAAAAGAGATTTGCAAAACAATTTGGAAAGAGATTTAAATATGGACTTTTATAAGTTTCTTGAATATCTCACTTTCCTAAAATGACTCCAACCATGAAAAGATTAGAACCATTCTATGGTTGTGATTTTGAAAACAAAATAAGATTTTGAAATATAGACTATAAGTAGGATTTTTTGGGAAGGTCGGGCCGATCACTCAAGCCCACGTCGATGAGTCCAAACTCACTGCAAGAAAGAGAAGTAAGAATGGGTCGACCCTTGTTGGGTCGATCACACTCCGAAAATTAAGTTACCAAGGTTAATCAAGAGTACAATGAATAAAAGTGGTGTATGCTTGGAGTTGATTCATCATACCTGGCTCTTGATGGCTTGGGTATTTATAGCGGGATCGATGGAGTGTTTCGCCCTTGGCCTACCAGCAGGTCATCATGGCCTATTGGGTAGGCATCGTCATTCGGCGCCATCTGACCGCATGCAGGGCCTGTTTTACCATTCGCTAAAGAATCCGACTGATCAGACGTTCAGGTCGACATTGCGTGGGGAGCCGCTGGCGCAATTAATGCGGGTTAACTCCGCATTTAATGCTCTGAGACTACTAGCGGTTTGGGCCAAGATCGGCATGAGGTTGGCGGCTTGGGCCGGGGTCTCTTCAATGCTGAATTTGGGCCGCCAAGCAACCCAGTTTTAACTCACATAATTTGGGCCTAACCACATGGGTTGGGCCTTATGCTTTTGCCCCACATAGACCAATATGATCACATTGAATATCACACTTTTCTAAAACAACCCTAATCATGCTATGGTTAGAATCATCTTAAGATTGTGGTTTTGATAAAAATAATTTAGGGTTTACACCCAAAATTTGGACCTTGATAGTCACATTAAATATAACACTTTCTGAAAACAACCCTAATCATGAAATGACTAGAATCATCCTAAGAGTGTGATTTTGAAAACAAGTTTGAAAAAGGAGATTTTGAATGCAAGTTTGAAAATAACTTTGAAAGCAATTTTGAATGGATGTAAGAATATGACATGCACAATGCAATAGGATCGTAAACATACAAGGCTAGGTTTCACCACATAATCAAGGGGGCCAAATCCACACCATCAAAGGTTGAACTAGAAGAAAGCTCCCAGCATGGTGACTAGGCATGAATCGGAGAGTCTCCTGTTTCAAGCATGCAAGAAGAGGAGGTAGAAGATGGGGATTAAAATAAAAGAAAACCCAAGTAGGTTAGGGGAGAGAAGAGAAAGGGGAATTACATAAAAATAAAAATAAAACCAACGTCATCTTTCTTCTTGCTTTGATTACTTGATTTGTTTTGCTTTACTTGAACCTTGAAAGCTTTGAAGTTGTAGCACTTGAGTCTTCAATAGATGCTTGGAGGTTTGTGTTTAAGTGTATAAGGTGTATAGAACGTAGGGTTTGAAGAGGCTTGAGAGGATTAGGGTTTGGAGAGACTTCGAGCTCTGTTTTTCGAGAGACAGAGTTTCTAGAGTGAATTTGCGAACCCTTTTTACGCAAGGGAAGGGTATGTATTTATAGGTAATTAAAATGACCCTGGTGCCTGTTGCGGTGGCACTAGAGCAAAAATCCCACTAGCGCCACTAGGAGTGGCGCTAGGCTAATTATTGGCTTGGCACCACTGCTAGTGGCGCCAGCCACTTAGAAAAGTTTTAAGGCGGCAAGAAAGTATCTTTCGACCCTAATGACGCAAGGCAAAAGATTTGGGCTCTTATCTTAGTGACTATCATGCAATTTTTGGCTTGACTTCACTAAGAGTGACTTCGGAAAGTCCAAGAATGATCCAGAAGGTTTCAAGTAACCAAACTCGTCCAGGAATGGACAAAACCCTTAAGAGAGTGTCCTAAAGGTAACTGGCTTGAGAAACAATACGAGAATATTTGAAAAGGTTGATCAGCCCACCAGGGGCAAAACAGTCATTTGAACCGAGAAAATACTGGAATGGACTCGAAGTGGCCCTTAAGAAGGCTTAAAGGTTGAAAACACTATTGAGATTATTCCGAGGGATTTTCGGTTTGATACCCAGAGCTGGTGTGGTTGAAAAAGGCGACCGGCTTTCTAGGGGCAAAACGATCATTTTGCACCGAGCTTGCCGGAATAAACTCGAAATGATTTGGAAATGTGTTGGAAGGTTGATAATACTATTAGAAGCATCCTCGGGAGATAACTAGTTTGATACTCAGAGCCGGTGTAGTTCTAGGAGGCGATCGAATGGCTAAGAAAAAAATGGTCATTTTGACTAGATGGTCTCGGAATTGATTCAGAACCGACTGGAAGGCAATTGAACATGCCCGACTTTTTTTGGGACAACCTTGGAAGGGTGAACTTATCGCTCTGAGGACTTAGTTACTTTCTCGAGAAGCGTACCGAAAAAGCCTAATGGGCAGTCTGGTCATTTTTCACAAGAGTGGGCTAGCAGGCATTGGTGTTGCCCCGAGTTTTGAGTGTTTCCATCACTTTGACTGTGTGTGACGAGTTGGTTTCCAAAGGTATCCCGTCCTTCGGTAACGTGTCACGACCAAAAGACGAGGTCAGTCCCATGACATAAGGGTTTTGTTGACAATTCCCAATGACAACGTATTTGTGAGTGTTTCCGCCACTCTAACAGTTGCGATGTTTGTGAGTGTTTCCGTCACTCTGACGGGGTGCATTCATTCCTTAGATTGCCTGATCCTGGGAAGCTGCTAGATGGACTTATCGTCTAAGGGATTAATTTTCTCGAAAGACGTGCTAGATAATAGACATTCTATATTGGTAGGCTAGTAGACGCCAAAAGTGAACCGTTCTACCATCTCGGGGACTTCGGTTCTGTCTGGGTTGACAGGTTTGAAGGGACTTATCGTTCTGAGGAGTTTTTTCAATAAACGTGCTAAACTAGATGGACTTATCTTCTAAGAGATTAGCTTTCTCGAAAGACATGCCTGTTTGAGTTTAATTGGTCTGAACTGGAATTGGAATTGGAATTGAGGTTGAAATAGGGATTTACCATTTTTAGGAAGACGTGCCGACTGGAATTGGACGAAGCAATGCTCCAATGGAATTTTGATAATTTTGCCTCTATTGGGCCCAGTAAGCCCGCAAAGCGATTGATTGACTAGATTGAGTCTGAAAAATTGGTTTGGACTTGGATGTGTCTATGCCGGTTTGAATGTGACTCCGGTCAGACTGGAGATTATCGAGCGGGCAAAATAGGGTGCTTACAGGTACTGCTCTTTTTCTGTCTTTGCTTTTCGAAGGCAGAGAACGATAAAGTAAAAGTCACGTGTTGACCGCGAGGTGAACAGAGGGATGAAATTTGAAAATTTTTGAAGACTGGAGCTTGAAAATGGCAGATTGCCCCAAGGAGGTGTTTGTCATCTCACTCATCTCCCCCAAGGCTAGGTTTTTCCTGCAGTCATGGGCGAGAAATTATTCAGTGCTCGTTGATCACAAGTCTCCTCACACATAAGGGTAGGTCCCTACTTGTTATCTCTAGTATTTGATCCCATCTGGCCGAGGGGGCATAGCCCTCACTCGTCTCCCCCCTATCTGCCACTGGACTCTACCACAATCCACAACTTGAGAGAAGAAGCAAAGCTGGTATGGTGCTCTAAAAGTATTGAATAATTTTTTTGTATTGACTAGTTAATGCTTTTTTGATATAAGGTTACTTTTTTATCAAAATAAAAAGTAATGGGCACCTCTACTATCAGTCGCGTCAAATTGGACAGACGTCGACTAATGCGTGCCACATTATCAAAACGATGGGCCCAGTGATGAGGTACTCATTAATCGGCTCTGTTCAATAGGCGCAACTGATGCTAGTACAATGATTCATTGTAAGGATCACCTTATCATTAAAGGATATTAACAGTATGATCTTGCACAAAACGATTTTCATGATCAGCATACTTCTAAAAACTTTCAAATAAAAAATGTTTGATGAAACAAATGGTTGAAGTTCTTTAGTCAAGCTGAGGTTTTTAAGATTAATACCTCCAGAAAATCTTTATATGATGGTGAACCTAATTTTCTAACATAAACAAAAAATGACAAAAATTTGAATCCTTACAAGATGAAGGCGGGTTACAAGGGGAAAGGAGAGAGATTTAAACTAAGATTCTGTGCATAGGATCGGTTAACCACTACACCATCATGGTTGGCTACCCCATACGGGTTAACCGCTAATATATATATATATATATATAAAAGTAGTGTTTACTTATACTTCTATATTTTTTTTTTTTCTAAATGGCAACTTTATGGCACTCTACCTTGTATTATATTTTTAAAATGCTGCACTATAGGAATACTTTGTTGGCTCACTATTTATTAGTTGCTCAATATATGGATTCTATTTATTGCATAAGTCTCATTTTGAAAAGTACAACCTTTAATCTATCAATGAAAATTTTTCTATTTTTTAATTATAAGATTCCTAATATGTAAAAAACAAAAAAAAAAATTTATAAGATTCCTAAATATAATTAGGCTCATTAAAGTCAATCAATTACATCTCTCTCGCTTATCCAACGTCCCCTCTCCTCTCCCCATCTATGTATCCTTTTCCACAAATTATTATTTGTATTTAATCTTTCGTCCACACCCCTATCCCCTTCCCTCCCACCCCCAACCTACCCAACCGTCCAACTCCATCAATGTTCTCTCTCTCTCTCTCTCTCTCTCTCTCTCTCTCTCTCTCTGTGGCAATTTTTATGTGCTTTTTATCCTAAAATATTTTTTATTTTTTTAAACATGGTCTCTAATACTTTAGTGAATTGATTCAAATATATTATAATAGAGTAGATATAACTTGACGAATTGAATGAGTCTTACTTGGTCATGTTTTTTTGTGTATTATATTTTTAATGTAAAGTGCGTGAGCATTCGTAGAAAATAAAATTTATAAATTAAATTAGTTTATGTATATATTATTAATAAAAGATACATCCATTTCTTATATTTAAATATTTATCAATTTATGTAGACATGTCAATTTCAAGTTTGTCCATCTTAATTAATTGGGTTGGTATGTATTTTTTTTATTTTATAGAAAGTAACATAATTTATATATTTTTATTCTTTAATTATGTTATTTAATTATTATTTATTTATTTATATTATTATTTTATTATAAATTTGGATAAAAAATTAAAAAAATTAGCAAAAATAAAAAAAATACTGCTTAACTAATTAAATCTTTCAATAATTTTACTCAAAAAAATAAAAGAAAAAGTCTAACATGTGACGTATGGGATGACGGCGGCTTATAGCCGCCATCCCTTCCGCAGCCCCCTCCCCCCTTACTCTCTCTCTCCTCTTTATATCTATAAATAGAGAGGCCTAGAGAGCCTCTCAGCAGAGAAAAGAAAAACGAAGAGAGAAAAAACAGAAGAGAGAAATCAGAGAGAGGAAAGAGAAGAAAGAGCTGTCTAGGTGAGTTGTAAATATCATGTTGTATTATTATTTTATATTGGCAATAAAGTTTTGGGTGATCCAGAAGATCAACCCTAAATATTCTTGAAGAATAAATATGATAAATATTTGATAGTTCCTGAAGAACTATTCACGATATCTACTTTGTGTTGATTTATTTTCTTCAGCTTATATTCTTTACTTTTATAACACGTTATCAGCACGAGACTCTAAGTACTTTGTGGTTTTCTTTACATCATGATACTACTTTTTCTGTGTAATTTATCTTCATTTTGAATTCTTTACTGTACACTCAATTCGCGTGAATAGTATGAACAGTAATTCACTATTGCGATGAATAGTATTTCTTTTAAAACTTTGTTACTTTATTTCTCTCCGATCTTGCATTATTTGCCTATAATAGTTAGAGATCTAGAATCCATATTTCAATACATTTCCATAGACATATGACTTGACTATATTTTGATGTATGGATTGAAAGTTAGAATAAAGACAGAAATAGTAATATTGTATATATATATCGATGCATGTTACTATTCATGAATAGTGATGAATAGTATTGAAATAGTAAAATATAATATAAAATGCAATGAATAGTTATTGATTTTCGTTTAATTATTTATACATCATACCTGATTTAAGCTTATTGTTTTGTATGGTATAGCATTGTAAAAATGTTAAATCTTGCCAAATTCGAAATTGCTGCCCTTGATATTTCTAGCGATAATTATTTATCGTGGATCCTTGATGCCGAGATCCATCTTGCTGCAAAAGCACTGGAACAAACAATAGTGGAGGAAAATGACGCATCCCAGCAGGATCGCGCAAAAGCTATGATTTTCCTTCGCCATCATCTTCATGAGAAACTGAAATTGGAATACCTCACGATAAAAGATCCATTGCTCTTATGGCAAAATTTAAAGGAGAGATACGAGCACCAGAAGACCGTAATCCTCCCAAGAGCCAGATCTGAATGGATGCACCTGAGGTTGTAAGGTTATAAAACTGTCAGTGAGTACAACTCTGCATTATTTAAAATCAGCTCACGATTAAAATTATGTGGAGACAAGATTACTGATGAAGACATGTTAGAAAAAACATTCTCTACATTTCATGCCTCGAATGTGCTCCTGCAGTAGCAATATCGAGAGCGTAGATTTAAGAAATATTCAGAATTAATATCCTGTCTTCTTGTGGCTGAGCAAAACAATGAGTTGTTACTGAAAAATCACCAGTCCCGACCTACTGGTTCAGCTCTATTCCCTGAAGTGAATGCAAGTTCATTTAGCAGACGTGGTCGCGGACGTGGTCGTGATAATGGCAGGAATAATAGTCGCAATCGTAGATATTATCATGGAGGTTATCATATGAGATTTAAAAATACCACACCATACCACCAGCAGTGGAATAAATATGAAAAGGGGAAAGAGTTACATAATCAACCTCCTCCTAAGAAATCTGAAGATACTTGTTATAGGTGTGGGATAAGAGGCCATTGGTCACGTACCTGTCGTATGCCCAAACATTTGAGAGAGCTTTACCAGGCCTCAATTAAAGATAAAGAAAAAAAAGCAGAACTGTATTTTACAGATTTTGATGGCCAAATTAATATTTCTCATCTTGATGTTTTAGATTTCTTTGAAGATGCAAATGGAAGAATAGACCATTTAATTGGTGATGGAGATGTCCACATTACTTAATATTATTGTTCTAGTCCATGTAGTTTTTATCATCTTGTGTAATGTTTCCTTCATCTGTTTGTCTTTACAATAAATGATCATGTTTTAATTAAGCACTTTTAACATGTTATATAGATACATGGATCATACCAACACGTTGAGTATATCTAAAATGAATGGTGAAGCCATATGTCTGGTAGACAGTGGAACAACACACACAATTCTTCGCGAGAAAAAATATTTCTCACACTTGACATTACTTGAAGCTAATGTCAAGACAATCTCTGGCACAACAAAATTAATTGAAAGCTCCAGAAGGGCCAATATAATATTGCCAAGAGAAACAAAATTATGCATTGATGATGCATTGTATTCTACAAAATCTACAAGAAATTTGTTTAGTTTTAAAGATATACGTCGTAATGGATATCATATTGAGACGACGAATGCAGATAATGTAGAACAGCTCTACATTATTACTTATATTTCAGGAACGAAATATATATCAGAAAAACTTGCTGCATTGTCTTCTGGATTATATTATACTTCTATAAAAGCAGAAGAATCACCTGTAATGATGCACCAGAAGTGCCTTGACCCAAAGAATTTTATACTAAGGCATGATCGTTTGAGTCATCCAGGGTCAACAATGATGCGTCGAATTATTGACAACTCACATGGACATCCGTTAAAGAACCTGAAGATTCTGTTATCACATGATTATACATGTGCTGCCTGTTCACAAGGAAAATTAATTGTCAGACCATCTCCTTCCAAGGTAATTCTTAAGTCCCCATCATTCTTACAAAGAATTCACGGGGATATCAGTGGGCCAATACATCCTCCATGTGGACCATTTCGTTATTTTATGGTTTTAATAGATGCATCTACACGGTGGTCACATGTTTGTTTACTGTCTACCCGTAATATTGCTTTTGCTAGACTGCTTGCTCAAATTATTCGCTTACGGGCACAGTTTCCAGATTACCCAATCAAGTCGATACGACTAGATAATGCTGGAGAATTTACATCCCAAACCTTTGATGATTATTGTATGTCAATAGGGATTGATGTTGAACACCCAATTACCCACACACATACACAAAATGGTCTTGCTGAAGCTTTTATAAAACGACTTCAGTTGATTGCTCGACCTTTACTTATGAAAACAAAATTACCTGTTTCTGCTTGGGGACATGCCATATTGCATGTTGCATCTTTGGTTAGAATCTGACCAACTGCTTATCATCAGTACTCACCATTACAACTTGTTATTGGTCAGCAACCAAATATTTCTCACTTACGAGTTTTTGGTTGTGCTGTATATGTACCTATCTCACCCCCACAGCGTACTAAAATGGGTCCCCAACGTAGACTTGGAATTTATGTTGGTTTTGATTCTCCATCTATTATTAGATATTTGGAACCCTTAACAGGTGATGTCTTCAAGGCACGTTTCACGGATTGTCATTTTGATGAGTCAGTCTTCCCACTATTAGGGGGAGAAAGGACGCAATTAGAAAAGCAACGAGAGATTAGTTGGAATATTGCAACAATGTCTTATCTTGATCCTCGAACAAGTCAATGTGAATCAGAAATTCACAGAATTATTCATTTACAGACAATTGCAAATCAATTGCCTGATGCCTTCACCGACACAAAGAATGTGACAAAATCACATATACTAGCTGCTAATACTCCAACATGTATTAATGTCCCTATAGGACAATCTATTAGTACAGCAGCAAATGAATCTAAAACACGCTTGAAGCGTGGGAGGCCTGTCGATGCAAAAGACACGGTTCCTAGAAAAAGGAAGACACAAGAAACAATGCATAAGCAAGTTGGTGCTCCTGAAGAGAACACAATATCTAACCTTCCTGAAGAAGAGAATCCTGAAGAAGAATTCCCAGAAGAAAAACCTCCTGAAGAGATATCTCTTGTAAGTGATATGGTACCTGAAAATAATGAGATCTCAATAAATTTTATGAATACAGGAGAAAGCTGGAAGAGAAATAAGATTGTTGTCGACAACATATTTTCATTTAAAGTAGCTCTTGGTATTACCAGAAGTAATGAAGAGACTGAACCACAGACAATCGATGAATGTCGACGTAGAATTGATTGGCCAAAAATGGAAAGAAGCTATTGAGGCAGAATTACACTTATTAGCACAACGTAAAGTATTTGGACCTGTAGCCCACACACCTGAAGATGTGAAACCTGTTGGATATAAATGAGTATTCGTACGAAACAAAATGAGAAAAATGAAATAGTACGATATAAAGCCCGACTCGTAACACAAGGTTTCTCGCAGAGACCTGGTATTGACTACAATGAGACTTATTCTCCTGTAATGGATGCCATTACGTTCAGATTCTTAATTAGTGTATCAATCTCAGAAGGACTGAATATGCGTCTGATGGACGTCGTGACAGCCTACTTGTATGGTGAATTAGATAATGATATATATATGAAAATTCCTGAAGGATTTAAAATGCCTAAAGCACATATTTCATCTAGAAGCTTATATTCTATCAAGCTTCAACGATCGCTGTATGGGTTAAAACAATCTGGACGCATGTGGTACAATCGTCTTAGTGAATATCTATTGAAAAATGGATATGTGAATAATACAATTTGTCCATGCGTTTTTATTAAGAAATCAGAATCTAGATTTGCTATTATTGCAGTCTATGTTGATGATCTGAATCTTATTGGAACTTCTGAAGAACTGACAACATCTACTCGTTATTTAAAGAAGGAGTTTGAAATGAAAGATCTTGGAAAAACCAAGTATTGTCTTGGCTTACAGATTGAACACTTATCCAGTGGAATTCATGTCCATCAATCAGCATATACTGAAAAGGTTTTAAAGCAGTTTTACATGGACAAAGCTCATCCATTAAGTTCTCCAATGGTTGTCCGTTCACTAGATGTACATAAAGATATTTTTCGTCCTCAAGATGACGGTAAAGAACTTCTTGGTCCTGAAGTACCATATCTTAGTGCAATTGGTGCCCTTATGTATCTTGTCAATTGTAAAAGACCTGATATAGCATTCTCTGTTAACTTATTGGCACGATACAGTTCTGCACCAACACAAAGACATTGGAAAGGAGTGAAACATATACTGCGTTACCTACGAGGGACAACTGATATGGGATTATTTTATTCCAAGGAGTCACAACCTGAATTGATTGGCTATGCAGACGCTGGCTACCTTTCTGATCCTTATAAAGCTAGGTCTCAAACTAGGTATGTGTTTACTTATGGTAACACTGCTATATCCTGGCGATCAGTGAAGTAGGCATTAACTGCAACTTCTTCAAATCATTTTGAGATAATTGCAATTCATGAAGCAAGCCGAGAGTGTATCAGGCTAAGATCCATGATTCAACATATTCAAGAAAGTTGCAGATTATCTACAATCAAAGATACATCGACGATATTATACGAGGATAATGCAGCTTGTATTGCACAGATTAAGGGAGGCTACATTAAAGGTGACAGAACGAAGCATATTTCTCCAAAGTTCTTCCATACACATGAGCTCCAGAAAAGTGGTGATCTTGATGTTCAGCAAATACGGTCTAGTGATAATTTGGCCGACTTATTTACTAAGGCACTACCAACTGCAACATTTAAAAAGCTTGTGCATGGTATTGGTATGTGCTGTCTCAGAAATCTTTCATAAAGCAAATAATGTTCTTATTCTTCAGAGGGAGTTAAGTACTGTACTCTTTTTCCTTCGCTACGATTTTTTTTTCCCACTGGGTTTTTCCTAGCAAGGTTTTAATGAGGTAGTTTTAACATACCCAATAGGTCATCCCAGAGGGAGTGTGACGTATGGGATGACGGCGGCTTATAGCCGCCATCCCTTCCGCAGCCCCCTCCCCCCTTACTCTCTCTCTCTCTCCTCTTTATATCTATAAATAGAGAGGCCTAGAGAGCCTCTCAGCAAAGAAAAGAAAAACGAAGAGAGAAAAAACAGAAGAGAGAAATCAGAGAGAGGAAAGAGAAGAAAGAGCTGTCTAGGTGAGTTGTAAATATCATGTTGTATTATTATTTTATATTGGCAATAAAGTTTTGGGTGATCTAGAAGACCAACCCTAAATATTCCTGAAAAATAAATATGATAAATATTTGATAGTTCCTGAAGAATTATTCACGATATCTACTTTGTGTTGATTTATTTTCTCCAACTTATATTCTTTATTTTTATAACATAACAATCAATAAAAAAAAAGTTGTAAAAAAAGTAAAATTAATATATATGTATATATAGTGTGGGCCAGCAAAAAGAAGCCAAAGAAGAAAAAATAAAAAAAACAATAAAGAAACCTGCCTAGTCCGCTAGCTGCCGCAAAAGGGCGTGGTGGGCAAAGAAAGAATAAAAGGGTATAAAAAAATTCCTAAGTAGCATGTTGCCTCTAGCCGCATGAGAAGTCGAGGGAGAATAAGCCAAGAAGCAAGGAGAAGAAAAATAAAAAAAATAAAAAAGAAGATAAAAGATTTAAGACTTCAAAAGTTTTTAAGTTTTATTATTTTTATGTATTTAAGTTTTATATTTTATTTTTTTTATTTTTAATGAATGTTAAAATTATGAATATTTAAGTTTTTATATTAGAATTGAGGATGAAATTTCATGCTTTATAATGACTTGATTTAATACTCTTTGCCTAGATTTAATTAAAGTCAATAATTTCGTATATGAATTTAGTTCATGATTTGGGATTGTTAAATTAATTATTTAACCCTATTATTCATTGGTATAATTTTAAGTATTAGATTTCTTATGTAATTCATTTTTGAATGGATACATATAAATTTTTGGTCTTGAACATTAAGGTTAGAAAGAGTATATATTATTTTATTTATTAAATTTAGTTTAATGATATATTTTTCATAATTACAAGTTTGATTACGATATTATTGTGAAGTGAATTACAAGAATAATTTGAATTATGGAAAAAGTTATTATAATGCATGTGTGTGAATTCTAAAACTTTAGTCATCTTAATTTGATTTTTCTCATCTCTTTATCATTATTTTCTAATTAATTGTTTATTTGTTTATTTAGTATTTACTTATTTTGGCTCATTGCTAGATTAGTTAAACAAACTCAAGATTTTTTAACTAAGTTAGGGTGAAATAAATTTATTCTAATTTATTTTCTAAAATTTCATAAGTTCTTGTGGGATCGACCTCACAGTCACTGTTTAATACTTCAATACAATTTGTGCTCTTGCGAGTATTAAAATTTATCACATCAAGTTTTAGCACTGTTGTCAACGACTTAATTAGAAAATAAGTTAGATTAAGATTTACCAAACTCTTCTAGTAGCTTAGTTAATTTTTAAAAAAAAAAAAAATTAAAAAAAAAAGTTCACGTAGAAAATATTTCACATTTTCAGGCTCTTATTGTGAGCTATTTTTCGGCTAGTAAACATTCGAATTTGAAAATTGTTATTTCTGAAAGAATTGTAGCTCGTTCAATTAGCGCTCTAATGTCGCTTGAATCACCTCAATCGAATTGTAGACAAGGGAGATACAGTAAAAACACTGACTGCCTGTGCAAAAAAATAAAAAAAAAATTGAGATTTTTCTTCAAATCTTGATAATTCATCTCTCCCTTCATCTAGTTAGTTTATTTACATCTTTTAGGTATTTTAGTTAGGTCGGGTTTAGGCCATTTTAGTTCAAATCCATCTTTTGAATTGCGGACAGGACTTTTCTTGTTTTCTTTGGATTATTTAGTTAGTGTATGTTCGATTGTTGATAGAAAAATTTAGACTTAGCACTATTTGATTCAGAGATTGAAAATACATTTAGGAGAGGTTTAAGAAATTAAATAAAAACAAATAAAAAAATATCAAACATGGGGATAACTTGAAAAACGTTAATGAACCCAAATCTCTTAGAGATTTATTTGCTCTCATAACCCCAAATCATCCTTCTTGTATAGTATTGCCTACAACTAATACAACACATTTTGAGTTAAAGTATCACATAATACAGCTACTTCCAATCTTTCATGAGTTAGAGAGAGAGGATCTTTATATGCATATGAAAGAATTTCTCGAAATTTGCGCTACATGTAAATACTAAAATTTTTTGGATGAGTTTATGAAGTTGCGTCTTTTCCCTCTCCCTTTAAAAGAAAACGCAAAAGCATGATTAAATTCTTTACCATCTGGTTCAATCACTTGATGGGAGTCTCTAATAAAGAAATTTTTTTATAAATTTTTTTCAATAGCTAAGACTAATGCCTTAAGAAGAGATATATCGGATTTCTCACAACAAGAACATGAAAACTTTTATGAAAGTTAAAAAAGATTTAAAGATTTAATTTTGAAATGTCCTCATCATAGTTTTGAGACATGAAGACTCGTGTAATACTTTTATAATAGTTTAACACAATTACACCGTAACATAATTAAATCTATAAATGGTGAGGCCTTTCTAAGCCTTAAAGATAATGAAGCCTATTAATTTATTGAGAAATCATCTGAAAGTTCTCAATAGTGAGAGTTCACATCTAATAGGGATAAGTCAATCACTTCATCTCAAGAAGGGGGTTTATATGAGGTAAAAGAGGGTTCTGAAATTAAAATGAAGTTAGATAGTCTCACACGAAAGATAAAAACTTTAGCTATGAATAGGACTATAGAGTCAGCCAATAGAGTTCAAAATGATATATGTTCGTTATGTGCAAGTCTAATGCATACTACAGAAATGTGTCCACATATGACTAGATATTTCGAATGCTATACTGAGCTAGCAAATGCATTAAATAATTATGGAAAGTAATTTGGTAATTCTTTTACAGAAACATACAATCCTAATTGGTGAAATCATTCAAATTTTTCATGAAGAAATAATCAAAATAATCCTAATTTAAGTGGGCAACCCTTGCAATCTTAGAATCAATTTTCACATGGCTCTCGGCCTCCTACTCAATCATATCATGTTCAACAGTATCCTAATAATTCACTCCCATCAAATCTTCAATTTCCTGCACCACAATAACAAAAATCATCTTTAAAAGATTTTCTCGAGGCATTATGCAAGTAACAGGACAATCTATAGTTTGAGATAAACAATTCTACCTACATAAATACTCAGGCCATTGCCAAATTAGAAAATCAAATGGGCCAGTTAGCTAGTCAACTGGCAGAACGAGAAAAGTGAAAGTTTCGTAGTCAACCTATAGTTAATCCAAAAGGACAATTTGTCGTAAGTGACCATTCTGGGTATTCAAAAGACCAAGATCAAGTTCAATCTATTATTACTCTTAAGTCAGGAAAACAAGTTGAAAATAAAGTAAAAACACCTGAAGAAGAACATCTAGAAAAGAAACAGAAAAATAAACATCAAAAGGGAACAGGTAAAAGATCAAGAGTCTTTGTCTCCACAACCATTGAAGACCGACCTACCTATTAAAAATTTTGTCCCAAAAGCTCCATTTCCACAACGCTTACTAGCACCTAAGAAATGTGCATAATATTGGGATATTTTGGAAGTGTTTAAGTAAATAAAAATTAATATTTCATTCTTAGATGCTATTCAACAAGTGTCATGGTATGCTAAATTTTTGAAAGACCTTTTTACTATAAAAAGAAAGACAAATATTTTTAAGAAAGCATTTCTGGCTCAACAAGTTAACTCTATTATTCAATGTAAAATTCCTAAAAGTACAAAGATTTAGGTTGTCCTACAATTTCTTGTACAATTGGGAACCATCATATTGAGCGGGCTTTTCTAGATTTAGGAGCGAGTGTGAATTTATTGCCCTTCAATCTATTTACAATTAAGTCTTGGAGAAGCAAAACCCACACCAGTAATACTGCAGCTAGCCGATAGATCTGTCAAAATTTCTAAAGATATCATTGAAGATGTCTTGATTCAAGTTGATAAGTTTTACTTTCTAATTGACTTTATAGTCCTAAATACACAACCTGTTCAAAATTCTAAAGTTCAAATTCCTGTTATTTTAGGGCGTCCTTTCTTGACTACCTCTAATACTCTAATTAATTGTAGAAATGATGTAATGAAGATTTCATTCGAAAATATGATTGTTGAGCTTAATAATTTTGACATTAGTAAATAACCATCAGATGAAGAAGAGAGAGGGACAATGTGTATGATTAATAGTCCTGTGCAAGACACATCTATTTTAATTAGTTATAACAATCCTTTAAAGACTTGCCTAGCTTATTACAGAGATAATTTTGATATTAATGAATCTATTGATCAAATTAATACTTTGTTAGATTCAACTCTTGTGATATATATAAACAAATGACAACCTAACATATCGCCTTTTGTACTTTCTTCCTCACCACAAAACCCATTTACAATAGAATCACCTAAATTAGAATTGAAATCAATAGACACTTTGAAATATGTTTTTTATGATCCTTCAGAGACATTACCAATCATTACAGCGTCTGATTTAGATGAGTGTCATGAAGAAAAATTATTGAATATCCTTAAAAAGGAAAAGAAATCCATAAATTTGTCTATTATTGATATTAAAGAAATTAATTATTCTGTAATCATGCATAGAATTCATCTAGAGAAGAATGCAAAAGTTTCAAGAGAACTATAAATACATCTAAATCTTATTATGCAAGTATACACTAGCACCTTATGGGCTTTCAACATGATCGAGTATATGTCTCTCCTTATTTTTATGGATTATAAATGGATCCCACCTGATGAGAATATTTTGAACAACACCTGTGATTTATCTTATTGTTTTAATCATAATCTAATTATGCTAGTTTATGTTTCATATTTGTTTTATTGAAAAAATTCTCACTTGTTTCGTCTTCTACTCTATGATGGACTTAAAGTTTAAATTTGCGTACGTTGTAGATTATGCTACCCATGTGCTATCTCTTCTTCTTTCATTGTCTATGATTATTATTTTTTCACACATTGAGGACAATGTGTAATTGAAGTTGGGGGTGGGACTAGAAAAAGAAAAAAAAAATTCTAACATTAAATTGAATAATGTTCTTTCATTCACTGTCATTGAGCCATAAGCTTAATTATGACATTTATTGCTTTGACTTGAGTACTGAGTTAAAGTCTATTATACTATCTCTTGTTAAAGTGTTAAAGTATCTCATTACCTTTATATTGATACACTTACAAAAAAAAAACCTTATAGATATGATTTGCAATGGATAAGTGACCTTGACTTACATATCTTCAAAAAAAAAAATGTAGAGACCAAATACCCATGTGAGTATTGAGTCATTTTTTATTTAGAGTGATATAACACGTTTACTCTTAATTTTGTTTAAAGCACATAATTTTGTTGTTATTCCCTTTAATTCATTCATTTTGGTTGAATGCTAAGAAATGCTACAATGTTATCACATTATGACTTTGTGAGTTTATACAAGTTGAAAAAGTTTACCAACTTCTGAGAGATGATCTTAGGCCATTTTTGTTTTTTTTTTTAGCCTTCATTTATTCATGCATCTTTGCTTTTTAGAAGCCAAGTTGAGACTTATTTAACCTTTCTTTGTTAAACCTCATAACTTATATATTTCGTGGTATGTTGAGATATGATCTTTTATGTTGAAGGGCCATTCTGTTGAAAGAAAAAAAAACAAAGAAACGAGGAGAATGCAAAAATGTCCTATGTTTTGTGTTAGAATCCCAATCATTTGCATATACGTTATTTGATCTTTACATTTTTCTTCATAACCCTTACATTACAACCTAAAAAAGTTCCTACTTGATCTTAGAAGTTGGTATGCTCTCGATAGACATGTATTCATTGAAGTAATTATGTGATATTTATTATTTATATCTTAGTATTTGACATTCTTTTCATGAGACTAAAATATTCTTTTTCTAATAGCATTTTTTAAAAGGATGTATGCGAGATGTTTGCCTTTGATTTATATTAATTCTACTCATATATATGATAATACAGTTGCATGCACCAAATTTGGAGTGGTTTATTTGTTGAGTGCAATATCCTGTGAGATTTGAATCAAAGCATACTTTTTAATAGAATTTGAGTCAAGTAAATTTTGAAAATTGTAATCATCTTTAAATGGGCAAGACATCATTCATCCAAAAGTTTTTGAGATGTCTTTAATGGTTGCTAGTTTTTAGACTTCGATTCCTATTATTGTTGATGTAGTAAATTTCATGGCTTTACTTAAACTCTTGGCATTTGAATGGAAAAATTATTATTGAGTTTGAGGAAATAAATTTAAGAATTTTGTAGCTATATTCACTGCAAGTTTTTACGAGACTTCACTCATCCACTAAGAGAAACCTAGGGGTTTAAAAGGTTTATTGCATATGCTAAATGCAATTAAAATTTTCAGCGAAAATAGATTAGTTAGTAAAATAGTTTATTTAGTTGTCTTTTAGTTTTTCTATTTTTAGTGTCGATTTACTCGAGGACAAGTAAAATTTGAGTTGGAGGTGTAATAAGTCACATAATTTATATATTTTTACCCTTTAATTATGTTAGTCAGTTGTTATTTATTTATTTATATTATTATTTTATTACAAACTTAGATACAAAAGCAATAAGAAAAATTTTCAGCCAAAATAGAAAATACGTGCTTAAAGAATCAAATCATTCAATAATTCCACTCAAACAAGGAGATAAAAGGAAAGTCTATCGACCAATGAAAGAAGTCATCCAAAAAAGAGTAATATTCATATATATATATAGAGAGAGAGAGAGAGATGTGTGCGTGTGCGCATGTGCGTGTTGTGTGGGCCAACAAAGAGAAGCAAAAAAAAGAAAGAATAAGAAAACAATAAAGAAACCCTACCTAGCACGCTAGCTGCAACAAAGGGGGTGGCCAGCCAAGAGAAGGAATAAAAGAGTATAAAAAAATCCCTAAGGAGCATATTGTCTCTAGCCGCAAGAGAAGCTGAGAGACAGGAATGTAAATTCAACTCAAGGCCCATGGGCTGCTCAAGCTCAGTCTGAGTTCAACTTGGGCCTAGTCTAGCCCAAATCAAAACACTCTATGGGTGGACTTGGGCCCCTCTTTTGGAAGCCCTAGCCCGGCCCAAGCTCGTGAACCCTCCTCCCACCCAACGACTCTTTCCCTTTCAAATTCAATTTTATTTTTTTTTAAACATCTCTCACCCATACCTGTGACCCCCCCTTTTCAAATTTATTTTTCTTAAGCACATTCATTAATTTTATAATGTAATTGTATAAATAATTTACTTTTGTAATTGTTATTAATTATATGTAATAATAAATGTAAGTGTAAAGTTTTTTACATAAATTCAAAGAAATTAAATATATATAAGCTTATGAATAAATTTCTAATTTATAGAATCATAGTATATAATTTATTATAACTAAATTTATTAATTTTAAAAACATAGTACTACAAAAAAAACTAGACCAAAGAGGTCAGACCCAAAAACTCGCCCAAAAAGCACATCAAAGCCCAAGCCCGAGCCCAATCCTAGAGCCGTGAGCTGTGGTTAGGCCTTCCCTTTTACATTTTGACCTGTCAAACTTAGCCCAAAAAATGGCTGGAGCCCGCAAAGCCCAAAAAATAATTTGTTTTGAATGGATACATATAAATTTTTCGTCTTGAACATTAAGATTAGGAAGTGTATACATTAGTTTATTTATTAAATTAAGTTTAATGATATATTTTCTATAATAACAAATTTGATTATGATATTATTGTAAAGTGAATTAGGGGAATTACTTGAATTACGTGAAAAGTTATTATAATGCATGTGTGTAGATTCTAAAACCTTAGTCATCTTAATTTGATTTCTCTCATCTCTTTATCATTATTTTTTAATTAATTGTTTACTTGTTTATTTAGTATTTAATTATTTTTGCTCATAGTTAGATTATTTAAACAAACACAAGATTTCTTAAATAGGTTAGGGTGAAATAGATTTATTATAATTTATTTTCTAAAATTTCATAAGTCCCAGTGGGATCGACCTCGCACTTACTGTTTAATACTTCAATATAATTCGTGTGTTTGCAAGTATTAAAATTTATCACATCATCAAACCCTTAAGGTACACACACTCACCCAACATCCCAATGTGGGATACAAGCCCTAAACGAACGTGGGCCAAATCCTAAACCTGGGATGCGAGCCCACTAACCGTCCAACCTGATATGGGTAGCACAACTACGAGAAATTGTTTTTTCTTATAGAAAGCCAAACCACTTAACAACCCCATTAAAATTAAAAGTTAAGTGAAGACTTATATAATGGACACACACTCACCCAACATTCCGATGCGGGATGCAAGCCCTAAACGGTCGTGGGTCAAAGCCTAAACTTGCGATGGGAACCCACCGACTGCCCAATCCAATATGGGTGGCAAACCTAAGGGAAATTGTTTTTTTTTTCATTTATAGGAAACTAAACCACTTAAGAACTCATTAAAATGAAAAGTTAAACAGAGATTTATATAACACACACAATCTCACCCAACATCCCATGTGGAATGCAGATTGGTATGTATTGAAAATCTCTATTTTTTTAAAGCTTTAGTATGTGTTTGAAAGTCTTTACAATTGTGTGTATCTACCCATTTGGAAACCACTTCTAGATTGGCCCCCACTTGACAGCTTGTTTGGGATCTAGTGAGGGAAGGAAAAGAAAGGAAAGAAAAAAAAAAAAAAAAAAATTTTATTTAATTTTGTAAAGAAAATGAAGGAAAATAAGAGTGTGTGTGTACATGTATTTTTTTTTCTTCCTTTTTCTAATCCATTTCTCTCCTTCTCCCTTTTGTTTCTCTCTTAGATAAAATCAAACAAGGGAATAAATTTTTTTTTAAAATCTTCGCTTGCCCATGTTCCAAACAAGCCGTTAGTTTCTTAACCAAAACCCAAAAGGACCGAGGCGATATGGACTATGGGATCATCCGATTATTGTATTAGGCTATCTCTCTCATGGCCACTAGCTGTGGCTAGCAATGATATATATATATATATATATATGTATGTATGCACCTCTGCCGGGGTATTTATGCGTATTACCAATGCATAGAAGAGTCTTCATTATTTGCGAAAGGTTATCTTTGCATTAAGTTAGTCAAAGTCAACCAATGCTAATCAAAATATTATTAAGCTAGTCAATACATAGCAAAAGCAAAAACAAGTCGGCCATTGCATAGGCTCAAAGTCTGACTAATTAAAAAATATGAATGAGCTCTGAAGAAAATGCTTTCTTGAAATCAAACAGAGCTTTATTTGTATGAGTGTCAAATGGAAGGGTTGGGTAAAACTCCTGAAGTTATGAGATATGAACACGGGTCTTGGATTTCTGGTGGGCTCGTTTGGTAGAACTTTTTAATTTTTTTTTGTTTACTTATTTTAATTTATAAAAGTAAAAAAATAAAAAAATTTAAATAAAAAAAGTCTTAAAATAAACTCTACCAAACTTACGTGCCAAATGAGAATTGCTTCTAATCTTATGGCTTGAGTTGAAAATAGCTTGGGCCAGATGTTCCCAACAAATTTGTTGCGACTCTGGCTAATTTGGAATGGCGACACAAAAATCCACCCTGCGGGCTACTCTTATTAGCGTCTTGAGAGTGCTTTGCAATGCATTTCGGCCTTCATTTGTTTACCGTATAAAAAAAAAAATAGAAGATAAGTAATATTATAAAATAATAAAAAGTGATAATAAATAATAAGTAATATCATAATGTGATGAAAGATTATTTATATTATATTTGGTTAGAATAAAATAAATAATATTATATTATTATAATATTTTATTATATTATTTATTATCAAATTAATTTTAATAGTATATTATATTATAATATACTTACATGATATTACATTAACCTATTATAATAGTAATAAAAGGGAAAAAATATTATCCTTACCTAATCTCAAAAAAGAGATATGTAATACCACTTCTCCTATAGTATTTCATATACTCTGTTTTGGAGGATTATATCTTCGGAGAGATATGCAATCTGATATTTTTTTTCTGCCAAACATGAGTTTAATGGGCCCCATATGATAGTATCTCCAATCCCCCACCTCTTATGCCTTGGTAACTTAGGAGTGGGAAAAGAAAAGGAGGATAAAAAAAAACACATTCTCTATCTCTTTCTCTCTTCTTTCTTTTCCTTTTCTCTTCATTTTCTTTACAAAATCAAATAAGGAAAACTAATTTTTCTTTTTTTTCTCTTTCCCTTCCTTTTTCTTCCCTCCCCCAAACTCCAAGATATACTTTAAAAGATTAAAAGTAGTGTGCAAGCTAGCTTGCTCGAGAAGCCTATAACCACTGAACTCGAACTACTGAGCTCACTTCTTCCCAAGAGCTGTCCTTTTCTTTAGAGCATGTTTGGAACTTGGGAAGGAAAGAGAAAGAAAAGAAAAAATGAGATAAAGGTATTTCTCCTTCCATTTTTTGTTTTGCAAAGAAAATGAAAAGAAAGTAGAAGAAAAGAAGAGAAAAAGATAAAATGAATATTTTTTTTCCCATCCCTTTCCTCTCCATTTCTCTACTAAATAATATTAAACAAGGAAAGGACAAAAAATTTTTAAAATTTCTTCCCTTTCCCTTCCCTCCCAAAAGTTCCAAACAGGCTGTTAGAGTTTGACAGAAAGAGAGCCACTTCCCTGCGTTGATAGTGTTTTTTAGTTTATCCTTTTAACCTTAAAAAAAAAAAAAAGACTTTAGGCCGTTTGCTTCAAAGAGCAATGCTATTAACATCACCAAACCACATGTACAGCAACATGCTTCATCTCTTGTTCCTTCATTTCCAGGTAGAATGACATTGTTCCATTGAGTTGAAGCTAACCCTTGCTGGATCGGTCAAGTTGGGCAACAAAGGTGAGGCATTCTCTGCAGGATTGGGTCCTCCTGAGTAATCCAATTGAAAAGGAAATCATTTTATCTTGATTGGTTACTGATGGAAAACGCAAAAAAGAAAATACAGGGGGGAAAAATTGTAGATATTTTTATTTTCAAAATATGATTTTTCCTTCCATTTGAATTCTAGCTTTTTTTTAAGAATTTTTTTTTTCAATGCACTGCTTATTTACTAGGTGAGCAAATCTGACCGCAGAACAGTTTTTCCTTTCGTCTTCCTATCCTTTTTCTTTTCCCCTGCCATTTCCAAGCACCAAACAGGGTATTGTAAAGAGCTGCCTGATGATAAGGGATTTTTGGTTTCTGGCTCACATTTTGGAAGCTCATTAGGGTTGGTACAAGTTTGGTCAAGGAGGCACATAAGTCTGCCAATTCTTCAGCTTAGTATTGCATATTTGACCAGGCCTGGGTGAGTAGGGATGTATGGAAGGGGGTTACATGTTCTTTGAGTGTATCTATTGTCTAAGCAATATTTCTAAGAGGGGAAAAACAAAAAGAAAAAGAAAAAAACAAAGTTAAATAATGTTTTTGATGTAGCACATAGAAACATCGCCTAATCGGACCTATAAATGTTGCATTCTGTTCAAACTTAGCTTCGTCAAAGTGGCATTTAGCAGATATCACACCTATAGTTCTGAAAGCCTAAAACAAAGGTGCTTACACAAAGGAAAGTTAGCAGGAAAGTGTACATAAATTATTCAAGCAGGTTTAACTTCTATCCAGTGCCGATAATATAAAATGGTGATAACATGGGGTGAAAACTGCAATGGGTTCAAATGAAAATCCAGACTCAAGGAACAATTCAACATTCTTCAGCCCATTTCCACTTTTTGTAAACTCAAACATGTCCTCCATATTCACATCCTCAAAATATGATGCAAGGCAAGACACAATAACAGTCACGTAATGCGTATGCCTTTTTTTACATATGAAAAGCTCTACTAGGAAGCCTTCAATAAATAGGAATTAATGTTTCACACAGCATGATATATGTAACAGAACATAAACAACAGCATTTCTCCTGCTGATAGTTCTCTGTTTTGGCAAAATATGTTAAATATTCTTTCAAGCATAAGCCATAGTTATGACAGGTACCTCCACAAAGCCGGGCGATCTCTTGATATGAGGAGAACACGGGATGACATGTAATCAAAAGAAGGGGAATACAAGTCATCTGGTCCAATGATTTCTCGAACCTTCTGCACATTACTGTAATCGATGGAGAACGGCTGCAAGCCATCATCCTTCAAGGCATCAAAAACAAACAGCCCAAGTCCACAACTTCCCATGACAAAGTTTGAATTTCCCCAAACTTGTGTTAAGGCTGTGTAATGGGCATGAGCATCAGAGTCTGGCAAACAGCAAGTGCTGAAAAGCTTCTGCTTCCGCAATGAAAACTGTTGCACCTGGCAGCAAGGCTGCTTTCTTCCCGCTGGCCTTGTATTAGTGCAGCCAAGAAAAATGCAGTCTCCACGAGAGAAAACGGACTGCACATTGATGCCGAGTTTGGGTATCTTGAGACCTACACCGGATGGGTGACGGAAATCTAATATGTTAATGGAATCAGGGGTGCAGAAAACTCCATCATTTCCTTCTGCTTCAGATGAACTTACTCTGCATTTCAAGAATTAAAAGGATTAGGACTGTCAGATAGAATTGGCAAAGCTTTCGCATATATGTTCCCAATTATTAAACAATAAGGTATTGAATACTATGTGGTTACTCATGAATTCTAGTATTTCTAAAATAAATAAACTTAAGCAAGAAAAACGATCATCAGAAGTGGAAAATATCCAAAAATTGCTTACTACAGTAAGATTTTTCATTGATCATGCAGAAGAGACCCCTAATAATCTCCACCTAGAATAAAGAGATTGACAAAGCTAAGCTAGAGCAACTGAAATAGACAAGTGAACCAACAAACAGAGAAGAATATAAGAAAACAGGTCAACTAACACAAGCAACAAGTATAAGTTTCACCTTTGCCTTACTCCACCACCCAGTTCAGAATCAGTGTTATTCACATGAAGTGCAGACACTTTTCGGCCAGATGAAGAAACAGAGAGTGCTGCTTGAGGATTGAGAGAGTTCACATCCCATAGAGAAATAGTTTCTGCCTCTGCTACAACCACTTTTCCTCTGCTTCTCCATTGCAAAGGACTGGAGTAATCCATTGCCAACACAGGCTTCTGCACCTCCCATTTCATGATCTGCTCTCCATCACGGATATCATAGATTCTAACAGCTCTCTGACAGCTGGCTGTTGAGATGATAAGTGGTCCACAGGGTTTATACCACCATTGTTGGTTTTCTGGGGCAATGATTGTAGATGTAGTATTTCTTCTATATGCAGTGTTATTGGGTAGGGGAGCAAGTGCTGTCCTTGTATTAGTAGTTCCATCCTCCATATGGAAAGCTCGCACATCTTTGGTATAGAAATCCCATGAGCAAAATCCTGAATCCAATGTATTGCCAGCAGAGGCAGCCACAACATACCTTCCTGAACAACCATCTGCACCAGGGGCACGAATTATCCAACAATCTCTCCATACATTAGGTGGGACTTCAATGGGGGCCTTGTATTCAGCTTTCTCCTGAAATGGTGATGTACCATCAGTAAAAATTAAAAGCAAGAAATGAATAGAACTCGACAAATAATTTGAAACAAATCCTAAGATTCTTAAAAATATGAAGCATGCAGCGGAATATAATCTATATAGACCTGATCTGAGAACATTTTAATATACACTTCTATTTAATGCACCACAAAAGTACCTTGAGGGAAGTAAATGCAAACTGAGGACTATCATGGCAATAATATGTGCATAGGAAACTAGCTTCCCTACCTCGCAGTTGACAATATCATAAAAGGAGCAAGAACCATCATCATGGGCAAGAAGAACAGCTTCTCCCTCAGATACAAACCATCCTCCTGTTGAGGTCTTACGGCCAATTTCATTTAACTGACAAATGAAACTATCCTCAGACTCCTCTTCAACCACCATTGCCGGTTTATTCTCCTGGTCATCAAACTCATCAAGTGTTTCACTTGTTGTCAGAATCATCTCAACATCTCCTTCTCCACTTGCTGTGTTCAAGGAGTCTTGTGCTGCTGAAGTCACGGCTCCTTCTGTTTCTTGAACTTCAGAGAATTCCAGTCCAACATTTTCACCCTTTGATGTAACCTTAGATTGCTCCTTGCTCAGGGAGGCCAAAAACTCCAATGCAATGGTGTTCTCATCAATGGGGCTCAATAATTTCTCTTCAAGTTTCAATTCACAGCTAGACTCTGCAAGACCGGCCTGATGATTTTGAGAGCTTCCCGATGACACTTTCAATGATGTCCGGTCTCTAAGTAACTTATGATGAGGAAAAAGTCTTGCCTCCAGCTCTTCAGTATTCAAGCCTTTAACAGAACTTTTCACATGATCCACTTCCTTGTTTTGACTCTTATCCGAGGTTTTACTCTGTAGATCACCATTTTCATTAGCTATGGGTACACTCATCTTCCCATCAGCACCATTAACATGTCCCATTGCCTTCTCAATCCCTGAAATTTTTTCCTGAATATCTGAAAGTATCACTTTCGAAGCATCTGGGTTATTCATATCCAACATCTCTTTTGTCCTCTTAATGTCAGATGCGATCCTCTTAACCTTCCCTTCCAAAAAGGCAAGCTTCTCATGAAGCCTGCTTGGGTATTTGTTGATAATCCCACCACTTATACCTTCTCCAGTTAAACCTTTCTGCTTCAAGCTCTCAGAACCTCTTGAAATATACAAAGTTTTTCGGCCCAATTCTTTCACACCCAAATCAACACAATTCACACTCTTCTCAACTGCAACCGAATTCGGATTACTACAAGATCTCCCTTTTGATCCCTCATGAACTCTAGAATCATTTAAAGCTTTCACATTGGAATCTAAAGTAGACTTCGAACTAAGACTATCTAAGCATGATTTTGACGAAATTGAGCTTAAATTAACATCTTTAAATTCATCTGAAACCCTAACCCTAGCTTCTTCACTTGCTTTAGAATTTGATTCACATTGCTTAGAAATGTCCCTACTTTTCTCCACACCTACCGCATTTTTCACTGAATTTTTGCAGTCCTTTGAAACCCTATCACCATTCTCACTTCCTTCCCTTGATTTTGCATTCAAATCCTTCACATTACCCTTCGTTTGCTGAATTCTCTCAGAAACCCTAACCCCACTCACACTCCTCCGACCCCTCGACACAGACCGCTCAATTTCACCTCCAGAACCCTTGTCATACCGATCCACCGGAACCCTAGAAACCCTCCCATTACGCAAATCCGACAAAACCCGATTGAATTCAGACGGACTAGAGCTCCTACCTCTCGGCATCGATGACGCTGACCGCTGGACACCCGACTGTCCTCCATCTCCCGAACACGCCGAGGGCTTGTCGATCCGTGGCACTGGCCGAATCGCCGGCTTCTGCGACATCGCCGCCACTGAAGCCCGACCCCTGGAAATGGGTCTAGGATTCTCTTTCCCGGTGGACTTCCTAAGGGTATCTCCGCTGGAGACTTTTTCAGAGGCTGCGGTCAAGGTTTTGGAGGGTTTCGCCGCCGTGACCTTCCCTCCTCCGCCGCCGCATTCTTTTATCCGTCGAACTGACGATGTCGACATATATATAGTATAATTTAATGGGAAAAGATTAAGAGTTTTGATGAGATGAAGATTGGAGGTTTGGATCAGAACAGAGTGTGGGTTTTGCGAAGTGAGATGAGTGAGAAAGGCGAAGAAGGTCAAAAGAAGATAAGCAGTTTTGGGCGGGAAATGAAATTTGGTTTTGAATTTTCGAGGTTCCGCCTCTTCTGTCTTCTTCTGCGTGAAGGATAATTTGGTCATTCAACATCAACTGCAAATGGCAGGAATCTCTCTCTCTGGTTCTCCCCAATCCAAAAACATTTTGCACATGCTACACCAAGATTGTCACCCTCCTATCTTTGCACAAGCCCTCTTTTTAACCAGCTTTTTGCCTTCCCTATTAATAGGATAGTTGTCAATTTCATTTATGTTAGCGTACTGTTTTAATTATTTGTACAATACTGGTACTAAATTGTTTCGGCGTACCATTTCAATGTTATCACAATAAAAATTAATATTATATACTTATTTATAGAATTTTATATACATAATGAGAAACTAAAACAATTTTTTAGGACCTAATAAGGTTTTGTAATTAAATAAAATATTCATATTTTGAAGGCTTAAATTTCAAGAATTGTAATTTCACAAAACAAATGTAATACCAACTGTCTATCAAAAAAAAATAATTTTAAAACCAGTTGTTTAACACAAATATCACCCATTCTTCCATTTATCTATTGAGAAAACCAGATCTCACCTTTCTAATGCATGAAAGAAGAAAAGTAAAAGTCAATCACCACCACATCTCTTTACAGTTAATGACACTCCTCTCTCTCTCTCTCTCTCACCAGTCCCAATATCATCTTCCCCAACCAAGGTTATCCTTTTTTCTCACAAAACCCTACTGTGATTTTGTGTCGTTGTGGCGAAGAAAAATAATTGTAAGCTTCTAAGGGACGAGGCTGACCAATAGTGGTTCAGATCTTCAGATCGACAAGTTAGTTTTGTTCAGATCAACGACGCTGCTTTAAATCGGTACCGGTTCAAAACAATGGGGCTAAGCTTAGATGGTTTTGATTGATGTTGGTTCATATCATGGTCATTGAGCGTGTACCAAAAAGAAATTGGTATAATGATGGTATGGACGAAACATGCCAAAAAAGTCCAGTAACCTAGTTGGAACAAAAATGAAGGTTTAGAGTACCATTTTTATGCTGAGATGGTACATTTCAGTCCGTGCTAACTGGTACAGAATGGGGTTAACAACTATGATTGATAGTGCTTTCATTAGTTTTCTTTCTTGCATCTTCCCACTATACCTTTTCATGATGTCGTGTGCTTAGTTTGATTAAAGGACCATGATCTCTCGTGAGCCCTAATTTTAAAGTTAGGGATCTTATATATATGTTTTATTTTCTAAATTTTCAACATTATGTATTGGGTTGAACCCACCTGGTTTCTTTGTTTTTTGTATGTCTAAAACACTAAATATCAACGACCATTAATCCATTGTGGTGTTTGAGTTTATAAAGAACGTTTTAATGGCACAATGCTTGTTTAGTAATTTTTATACTTTTATACCATATTGGTAAAATTAAAATAAATTAATATTTTTTTCCAAAAACATTTCCTACAGGTAAAACATAGTATACATGAAAAGTGAAATCAAATGACACGAAAGCAAGTGATATAAACTAAAGAGAAGTTTCTATCAATTCTGATATGGCTTTAGATGGTGTTCTCTTTTTTCGTTCATGTTCTTCCCAGATAATTAAAGATCATATGGGATGGATAGAGAAAAGTGTTTGAATTTGAGTGTGTGGGGTTTGAGTGGTAAAAAGGGGTAGAGTTGCCCCAAGCTTGAGCTTTCAATATCAAAATTCAAATTTTGTGTATAAACACAACCATTCCTCCATATGTTCTGGGCATGTGCGTTATTATTTGATAATGGAAATGGTTGTCCACAGCCACGACTGTGGATCATTTGGGTCCCAAGCAATGCTATTTGATATTTGGCAAGTTTAAATTTTGTCATTTTATGTACGTGTAACTATTTTTGGTGTGTAATTATAGTTATGTATAGATATGCAGTGAGCGATAAAAGAAAATTACGAAATTATACATTTTCCACAATTTGTTAAACTTCATCATAAAGATACCATAAAGTAGACAACAATTGAGTGTGACTCTTCGCGAGAATAATAAGAAAAAAAAGAACTTCTTCTGAAATATTATTAATCAAGAACTAAACTGAGACAGAAGCTCATACATCGTATTTAAAAAGTAAACACAAACCCCAACACTAATTATTGAGATTAAGGCAAAAATCAAGAAAAAAAGAAAATTACCAAAAATAATAAATTCAAGTTAGGCTCAAATTTGGAAACAAACTTCTAGAAACTACTAGGAAACATCTTAAACCAAATCGGATTTATATAGGCTAAGATATTGACCAATCAAATCTTTTAAAGAATAACAAAATTGCCCTTTTCGAGGCCTAAATAGTAGAATTTGAATGAAAACTAATGAAATTCATAATTTACTATAAATTTTGATCTCTATCACGTTTTTTATCATACTACCAAAGTCCATACAATTCTGAGTTCGTAATGTTATGAGACGGAGCATCAAGATGTGAGGAATCCAAATACGGGCATGATTTTGATCCAAGTCATAATAGTTTTGGATTAAATAGGAACTTTTTGAATTTTCAAGTTAGGCTCAAATTTGGAAACAAACTTCTAGAAACTACTAGGAAACATCCTAAACCAAATTGGATTTATATAGGCTAAGATATTGACCAATCAAACAGTAGAATTTGAATGAAAACTAATAAAATTCATAATTTACTATAAATTTTGATCTCTATCATGTTTTTTATCATACTACCAAAGTCCATACCATTCTGAGTTCGTAATGTTATGAGACGGAGCATCAAGATGTGAGGAATCCAAATACGGGCATGATTTTGATCCAAGTCATAATAGTTTTGGATTAAATAGGAACTTTTTGAATTTTCTAAAATATTGCAAAACTAAGGTCCTTGTTGGTTGAGACCTCTTTTGGTTTTTGTGGTGTTAGTTTCCTAAACCTCGTTAGGTTGGGAGGTTTGTGCTCTTGGTTATAGGAAACAAAACTGAAAAATGCAACGGAACTACACTACTCCTAAACAGACTATTTTTGCTCACAGAGACAACTTCTCTTATTATCGGAGCTTAACTCCTCTCATTGCAACAAAACATAAAAGCATATGTGCTAAGGGATTTAAAACTTTGTTATGGGACCATTTTTCAATTGAACTAGGCGTGTAGGCACACATAGAGTACCAATTACTCCTGTTAACCTCACTAACCCTATTACTCTCATTAACTAGAAAACATTAGTAAATGTTTTCTGTTTTTATTTTTTATTTTTTTCAAAATAAAAAATAAAAAAATACTAAAATGGGTGTGTTCTCTGTTTCTAAAATATTAGTCTAGTACTATTAGCAAAACGATAGCTTACAAATGTCATTACCCGAGCATAAAAAAAACAAAAAATAAAAACACACACCTATCACACATAACAAAAAATAAAAATTGACAGTACTTCCAAACGAGCTCTAATAGTTAGTTAAGTTTGTTTGAAATTGCCATTCAATTCTTAAAAAACTTAACATACCAAAGCTGGATGTTCCCTTTTAATACGGATATTTATAAAAAAATATATAGGGAGAACATTGAACACGGTGTTCCTCAAAATTAAAGTAATATCAATATTTTCTTTTTTTCTACATCCATAAAATAAAAAGTAATAATACATTATTTATTTTAAAATCAATGTCAACTACATATCCAATCTTCCAGGCCGATATAAGCCTAATTTTTGTAGAACTCCGTTAAATACTAACTTGCTCTCTTACGTACTCATCTAAATTAAAACCTTATCTATGTAGGCATTATATGTATTAACTCTCTAATATATATAAAAGAAGTTAATTACACCTAGATCCCTTAACTACATCTGATTTTTCACTAACTAAAATTGATATGATTATGCGCCTCAAGTGGTGGAATTTTTATCCTTATTAACACCATTAACCAAAAAAGAGATAATTTTTTGAACTTTCTATAATTTGGTGCAAAAATATGAAGATTTTTTTGGGCTTTGATCAACGTAGGGTCCACTTTTGTGCCCCCACTGACCCTTCCCTCTCTTCCATTTTCTTTCCCTCTCCTCGTTTTCTCCAACCCTTATTCCCATTATCCCTTTCTTTTCCATACCTGCACTCCCCCCTCTTCCTTTCTCTGCTTTTTTTTCTTCAATCTCTGCCATTGCATTCCATGTTTTCCCTTATCATCCTCCTCCTCCTCCTCCTCTCTACAACCCCTGCCACCGCCCTCCTTTATTCTTCCCTCTCTTCCTCATCCTTTTCTTCTCTCCAACCCTACCACCACCCTCCCTCTCTTTCCATTCTCCTTGTTCTCCATATTCACTTAATGTACTACTGCCATTGTACACCGCACCAAACGCACATCACTCGAAGCCATCCCCCCATAGTCACCAACCCCTTTCTCATTTTAGATTTGACAACTAGCATATGCACACACACTCTCATCCCCTAATAAGGAAAGGAATTTAGTGTGTATTTGTATATCAAATCACGATTTTTATTGAAGTTGTGGTATGAAAACACGATTTTAAACTTAAAGTCGTGCTTTCATTTTATGATTTTGTAGGAAATCTGACTTTGAAAAATAAATTTAAAATAATTTGGGTTTAAAATCGTGTTTTTATTTGATGACTTTATCAAGAACCTGACTTTGAAAAATAAATTTAAAATAATTTGGGGTTTGATAAATAAGCTTCCTAATTTGGTAAAAAATTGGAAGGACCTAGATCTAATGTTGGTGGGCCCAATTAAGTTGTCCATGGTCACTCTGGTTCCATCAGTTTGCAACGAGGCTTTTGCTTGGTGAGCAGCAGCTCCACAAAAAGCAGAACCATCCAATCACGATTGAGAGATAGAAAACCTGTTTCTCCTCCTTTCCTGTAACGAACAGTTCTGAAAATTGACAGCCATAGCCATGGTGGCTTCTATTCTTCTTCTTCTTCAATCTCCAACTCTTCTCTCTCCCCCTTCTCCGACATACCCACCCTCCTCTTCATCATCATCATCTTCTTCTCCTTCTTCTTCTTCTTCTTCTTATTCTTCGCCTCTCACATGTTTTCATCCCAGAAAAATTCACACTATCACGCAAATTCACAGTCTACAAAGTCTCAAATATCATGGACAGAAAGCTCGTAGTCCCAAGCGAAACCTCATTCGCCGATCGGCCGTCAGTGAAGTATCCGTTCTGGATCCTCCGCCGCCTCCGGCTTCTGGGTTCGAAGGATTGAAGCCCGAGCTCATTAAGCTCAAATTACTGGTACTAGATCGAATTCTTATGATGGGTTTGGTTAATTTTGACTAACCAGATCAATTATATGGGTTTTATTTGAATTTTCCTTCCAATTTCCCAATTGTTGCCTTTTGTTTTGCCTTTGGTGTTCACATGGTTAGAGATGCGTTGGATCATCTAATGGAAATGATTATATTATTATTGAGTAGGTTTTTTTTTTTTTGTAGTTTATTATTTCTTGAGTAATTGAAAGGGCAGTACCATTATGTTTTGTTGAATTATTTGTTTTCAAATGCATTTAAGTTTTATCAGTGAATTCATTTGTGTCAATGATAACTACAATTTCTAAATACTTTTCTATCTCAAAGTTTAATTTGGTTGAATTGTTTGTTTTCTGCTGCTCAACTAAAAATTTAGACCTCTGTCTTTGAAAAGCTAAAAACTTGCTTACAGATAAAACAAGTTGGATCAATGGAAGTGCCTGCTGGATATTTTCTAACAACATGGAGGTTTTGTCCTTTCTTGATGATAATGTGCTTCATCTTACTGAAAGCAAAGACGAGTTAAGTGCGATTTACTAGAAAACAGCTCCATCTTTCTTTGAGGGGAAACTTATGAAGGGGCGAAGTGTAGAATTGTAGTTAGATGAGTTGAGTAGATTATCATAGTATTGGTAATGATAGTCCAAACTTAGGTATCATATGAGAAGGATGGTGCATCTAGAGCTAGCATAACATATTAGCGTATGGACTGCCAATTGAAAGTTTATGGTCGTCATTTTCAAAAGTCACAAGGTATTTCTAAATAAAGTGTTCAACAGAAACGGTAGATTTTTGGAGCCATTTACTCAATCAACTATGCATACTATGAAGTGGAGCTTATCCCATAAGTTATTTGCCAGCAACCTGCCCAGTTGCTGAAAGACATGAGAAATATTGCTGTAATGATTATCTTTGATAATACATAGACCACTTATTATTGTTTTATTATTATGTTCCTCCAGGTAAGTGTATGATGACCTCACTTCTATCCAAGTGCTTTTTATAAATCTAGCAAGCACCATATTCTGAAATTGTGTTTACAACATAGCAGTCCATTTAGCTTCTTGTGAAAATGTTTTAAACTTTTAGTGGAAGAGTTATTCGTCTAAGCATGCTCAGACTAAAATATTAGATTCACATCCTTGAAATGGCTGGGAGGGAAGTGGCAGCACAAATGTATGGTGTTGATATGATCAACATCAATTATGTAAAGGAACTTGGTGTGGCTGTCATAGAGTTTGGCAAAACATTATTTAAAATAGTTATAGCTTGATCGCAAACTTAATAGAAACTTGAAAAAAACCCCTTATCCGGATATGGATTTATTTAAAGATGGTGATGCTAGTGGCTATTCAATTAATTAATATATGATCAATAATTTAAAATCGCATGTCATGCATAGGTAAATATAAATCAATCACACGCAAGACAAGACACGCAATATTTAGCGTGGAAAACCCAAATTGGGGTAAAAAAATTATGGGATCTAGTCTAGCCAATCAATTCACTATGAAGAACAATAATACAAGTTAACAACTTACAACCCAAACCTAGCTGAATTCTCGCGCCTCAGGTGCTGAATCCATGAACTTGTGAGTATGTCCTTCTTGTACCGATCAAATCCCTACAATCTCGTATCACCCCTTTGATAAAATTCTTCAGTGATTGATTGAGTGTCGAACTCTACGATACTGTCAGAATCTTCTGAGCACTAGTTAACTCCACCACCACCACAAACCTACGAAGGATATGTCGCGCCTTAGATCACATCCAGAACGACTACTAAGAATCTCTTGCACTATGGCAAAATAAGAGAACTTTTTTCAACAAAATCACTCCGTATGTGGTTCTCTTCAAGATGTCTCTCTAATTGTGAATACTCTTCTAGAATTGCAGAGAGGAGGTATGAAACCTAATTTTGGCCTTCCTATAGCCTCATATTTATAATGAAGGCATGTAAAGTTTGTAGATTTCTATACTGGTAAACTCCTTGCCAATACTGCAACTTTCCAATATGAGAATTTCTAATAACTCTCCTTGTTGCCGTTGCTAATTTAGAAACCCTAAAAAGACTTCTATTTTTATAGAAAACAAATCAGAGTTCTAAAAACACTAGTTTCCTGTTCAGCAATTTCTGTAGAAAATTCCCAACTCGCTAGAGCGAACTCTATCGAAAGGTATCGAGTCAGTCTACCAATTTTGCACACCCGCAGCATCTTTGATCAAAAGGTATCAAACCTGTCTGTTTTGCTACAGTTGCTGAATCTTCAATTGAAAGATATCCAGATCGATCCAAAGGTATCGAAACTCTCTAAACTGCTTCAAATATGTTGTTAAGTACATCCAAGCACTCCTTAGCCAATGCGTGGATGATGAACACTTTAGCTGTTATAACGTTGTGTTTTACAACACTCAAGAACGACTCAAAACACTCTAGAAACAAATTACAATCAATGTGTTTTTGTTCACAGAATTTGCCAAAACTAAATGACCTAACAATCTACCCCTTTGGAAATTCCGTGAGAAAACACAAAATAAAAACAAATACATCAAAATGACTCTAACTAACCAAATAGGAAGGTATGTTCAAGAAAGTCACGTGTATCTGTTTATTTGCAAACACAACACTAAAACAAGAATACCTGTGAAACGAATGTATGATATAGAACTATAAGAAGCACATATCACAAGGTATATACACTCAATTCTTCTCTCCAACTCCCCTAAACATGTTTCTCCCACAAATAATATTCTTTCCCCCTTCATACATGCAAGTTTATATTTCTCTCCCCCTTTTTGTCACGAATTGTGAAAAGATATTCAAACCAAACTCAACTCAATGACCAAAGAGAGATTATCAATAAAGGAGAAAAAATGACAATCATATTCAATGAGAGAAATAAGTAAACTATTCTAAACGTTAATAAGATGAAATCAAATCAAACTCCTCTTATGTAGGACAGAACAAAACAAACACCATTTTTTTAAATAAAAACAAAAAAGGTGATTATGCACACCATCAAAGCCTTTGGTGTCCATGCACAAAGTCATATAATTCAAATAATGCTTAAAACATTAAGGAAGAATTTGGCACATGAACTAAAGTGAAATTCTAGGCTTTTTGTTACAAGATGGTGATATTCATGAAATTAACCAAGTGTGTGTATATAGTGAACTCAATATGTATCAACACTTATTTAAAAATACTAGTAGAGATCAATGTTAATAAGACTATGCAAATTCTCATGAAGCTCGCACTACTAGAAGTCAAACCTAGTTATGTCCTACATTCTTTTGTTGATATAACAATGAATGCTCCCCATCAACGCATACACTTGATAAGCTGACCATCTCTCTCCAGTTGGTATATATCGTGCAATACAATGGCGGCTTTCACACACATGAGCAAGTGGCTTTCTACTCCTGTCACCTAACAATAGTAGCTGCATTCACACTCACTGGTAGCCTTTTCCATCATGCAAATTCATATTTTCTTTTCTTTTCATAGCATGAAAGGAAACCAAAACAACCAAGTCATGTAGGGGTATATATAAATCAACAATGGGATCAAGAACGTATAAACATAGGTCAATCTAGTATGCGATTTCATACCGAACATGAGAATAGTATCAAACTAACAAGAATCACATACACGATTTTAACAAAGTCAATAGCATCAAGTGTGTGCAAAATTCACTAGGCTTATAACCATGAAACCATCACTCAAAACAAAGAGTAAAGAATTGAAGCTTAGTGATGCACATGAGTTCTACACAATACACTACGCATTAATATCATTATATGAAAATAAGCATAAATGCCATGAACTCACCAAGGTGTAAAATCACAAAAATAAACCTTTTATGATTTTCTAATTTTCTATTTTATGTATATTCTAATAAATCAAACAAAATAGAAAAACTAAAAATACAAATAAGATCACAGCCCTAGAACCAAACGATAAACATGAAGCACATATATTTAGGCTATGTCATAAGCAAGCATCCCTTAACAATGGTGATCTACGAGCATACAAATCCTCATGCTGTAAATCCATGGATCCAGATACTTAAGACGTCACTCTTATAAAACAAATTTTTAATAAAAAAATAGTTTTGGAGTGTCTCACTCTGATACCAATTGAGAAAATCCTCTTATCCGGATATGGATTTATGTAATGATGGCAATGCTAGTGGCTATTCAATTAATCAATATATGATCAATAACTTAAAATCACATGTCATGCATAGGTAAATATAAATCAATTACACGCAAGGCAAGATACATGATATTTAGCGTGAAAAATTCAAACTCGAGTAAAAAACCACGGGACCTAGTCTAGCTAATCAATCCACTATTAAGAACAATAATACAATTTAACAACTTACAACCCAACACTAGCTGAATCATTGAGCCTCAGGTACTGAATCCACGAACTTGCGGGTATGTACTACTTGTACCGATCAAATCCCTACAATCTCGTATCACCCCTTTGATACAATTCTTCAGCGATTGATTGAGTGTCAAACTCCACGACATCCTTAGAATCCTCTGAGTACTAGCTAACTCCACTACCACCACCGCCACCACAAACTCGCAAAGGATTTGTTGCGCCTTAGATCACATCCAAGATGACTACTAAGGATCTCTTGCACTATAGCAAAATAAGAGAACTTTCTTCAATAAAATCACTCCGTATGTAGTTCTCTTCAAGTTGTCTCTCTAATTATGAATACTCTTCTAGAATTGTAGAGTGGAGGTATAAAACTTAATTTTGGCCTTCCTATAGCCTCATATATATAATGGAGGCATATAGGGTTTGTAGATTTTCATACTGGGAAACTCCTTGCCAAAACCGCAACTTTCCAATATGGGAGTTTCTAAGAACTCTTCTTGGTACGGTAGCTCATTTAGAAACCCTAAAAAGGCTTCTTGTTTTTATAGGTACCGAATCAGATTTCTAAAAATGCAGGTTTTCTTTTCAGCAATTTTTGCAGAAAATTCCCAACTCACTAGAGCAAACTCCATCAAAAGGTATCGAGTCAGTCTGACAATTTTGCACACCCACAGCCTCTTTGATCGAAAGGTATTGAAAGCTATCCAAATCAATCCAAAGGTATCGAAACTCTCTGAACTGCTTCAAATATGTTGTTAAGTACGCCCAAGCACTCCTTAGCTAATGCGTGAATGATGAACACTTCAGCTCTTATAACGTTGTGTTTTACAACACCCAAGAACGACTCAAAACACAAATTACAAATCTAGAAACAAATTACAATCGATGTGTTTTTGTCCACGAAATTTGCCAAAACTAAATGACCTAACAAAACTAATAAAATATTGGGAAATAAGTTGTTATATCAAAGACTGAGTCCAAACGAAGGTCAAATGTTTATCAATACAATTAAAGTTTAGATGAAGGCTGCACCAGAGGCTCAGACTAGAGAAAATTTAAACTTGGGGAGGACCTAAGGACATCACTTTTTACTTATTTACTTGTAGATTTTTTATTTTTTTATAATAAATAACATGCTTGTAGAACTGAACTGCCACTAAAGCATGATGTGTTCATGGGATAAGTGTATTGGTGTTGAGGATGCTGACATGATTGACTATAAAGGCTCTGAAATAGAAATGAAATTTTAACAGGTTTTGGGACCCTAGGTAAAGTAACAGTTGTTAGTTTAAGAGAGATTTGATTGATAAGGGTGTGGTAAAAGAAAAACAAGCCAACATTTTTTAAAACAGGACACTGCTTTGAAATTTTGGAATGATGAAGCAAGAATTTGGCTGCAGACTTACTATTTGCTAGTTAATTTATTTGCTGACTTATCAGGACAAGGCATGGAGGATATGAGAACTTAGTAGTTACTTTCAGTCTTAAACACACCAGTATTTGCTGACTTATCAATATGGAATTTTTGGTTGTTCTTTTGTTTCCCTGTTCTGTATATGCTTTGATACTTTGTAATGGTGTTATCACTCAACTTCTAGTGGAGTGGTTTTGTACAGTTCATAGGAACATAAGTTACAGAAATGTATCAATATTTAATTGTCATATTTAAACAAATTGTATAGGTAAAACAGCTCAAGATCAAAAGATGGAATCTATATCTTCACCTCTTCCTACAATAAACAGGACAGGTATCAATGATACGATAATTGGGCATTTCTGAACTATATCCAATCTGAACATATGTTGATACCATGTCTTTTTCCATCAGTATTGGCTCCCTAAATGGTTGAAAAGCTTGAAGAACACAACTGATTCTGTAATACTTGTATTGCCATTTTTCTTTTTTGTTTTTCTATCTTCCTGTTCCTTTTTTTTTTTTACAGTGCAAGATATCAAAATACTTGTGATGTTGAAAATTAAAAAATTAACTCCCCCAAGACAGAAAGATGAAATCATTGCTTAGATTCTCTTCCCTACTTGTGGAGCTTAGGTGATCAGTGATGTGCTCCCAAAATGATCCAACTTTCTCTTACTTGGATTTACTCTTTAAACCACAAGACAGAGTTCTCAACATAGACGTGTGTGCATGAAATTTGCAGAAAAGCAAAAGCTCGAAGGCTATAACATCTGTGTCTATTTATTCCATTAAGACTTGTTTCAAAACACGTTTCTTTTGGTTAATTTGCAGAGTGTTGTTTCTGGGCTAAACAGAGGTCTTGCTGCAAGTGAAGATGATCTGCAAAAGGCAGATGCTGCTGCCAAGGAGCTTGAAGCTGTCGGAGAACCTGTAGATCTCTCAGTTGATCTTGATAAACTGCAAGGAAGATGGAAACTAATATATAGTAGTGCATTCTCATCTCGTACTCTAGGTGGGAGCCGACCTGGGCCCCCCACTGGAAGGCTACTTCCCATAACTCTTGGCCAGGTGCACTTGAACTTCCCCTGCAATCTATTCCTTAAGGTTTTGCTAATCTATTGTCATCAATACAATTTTTACCTCAACTGTGCCCTTAAACACCATAGGGAATGCTAAGGACTTGTAAGTTTTTTTTTTTTCTCCCGTACATTGGAGGGCTAAAGCTGGGAAGGGGAGAGGGATTAGCCCAGTGGTAGTGGCTCAAGCATTGTTGTACATATGTAAACTTGCTTGTTAGTGCAGGACCCACAACAGAATGGGTTCCTCCTAGCAAGAGCCAAGAGCTACCATTTCTCAATTTTATACCATCTGATTAGGAAATTTTTGACATTTTTTTAATTGAGAAAACAATGATATCTCAGTTTTGCTGGGTTCTTAAACTTCTACATGGATGGAATGCTGCTGATTTAACCTGCTCGTAGCCTATTGAAACTGAGTTCCAAATTCCAAGTTTTGGTTTGTTCAGGTATTTCAAAGGATTGACATTTTAAGCAAAGATTTTGATAACATAGTGGAGCTCCAATTAGGTGCTCCGTGGCCTATTCCACCCATTGAAGTGACTGCCACCTTAGCCCACAAATTTGAACTCATAGGTCAGTTCTTTTCAAATTTAATTTACGAATGCACTTCCTTTAAAATCGTTTGCATGGTTTTTCTTTTAAATGTTAATTTTTTGAGCTCTGTAAGGTTTTACTGAAGGATAATTGTCCTTGAAAAGTGCTTTTACTTTTATCTTAATCAGGATCTTCCAAGGTCAAAATAATATTTGAGAAGACAACTGTAAAGACCAGCGGCAACTTATCACAACTGCCTCCATTGGAGATACCTCGGATTCCAGATGCTCTAAGGCCACCGTCAAATAAAGGAATGGGGGAATTTGAAGTTACTTATGTTGACTCTGATACCCGCATCACTAGGGGTGATCGGGCTGAGCTTAGAGTTTTTGTAATCTCATAAACTTTTGGCAAGTGCAGCTACCTTACCACAGTCCCAAATCAGTTTTTCTGATGTAACAATCTCTCTCTCTCTCTCTCTCTCGCTCTCTCTCTCTATATGTATATATATATCTGTTTTTATCTCCTCTCTTCTTCAGTGCTTACAATACTCTGTTGGTATGTAAATGACTTGTATAGAGAGACCTGCTGCATTAGAAGGACAAACTGTTGCATTTACTGTAAATGAAATTTCTAAAGATCTGTATATTTTTCCATGTTCAGGGTGAAACTGTGTCAAGTGTCAATGAAATTCGATTGTGACATGTATTTATACTATTGATTTGAGTAAAGTGTATTATCTAATGTCTCATGTTCAGACATAAAACAAAAAGCTTAACTAAATTATCTTTCTTTCCTTCTTTTCTTTCTGTTTTGTTGGTTTGGAGATAACCAAGTTTGTTTTCTATATTGAATTATTAATGGTGGAGGGAAAAGGTATATGCAGTATAACTTTTTATTACAATAAAAAAAGGTGGCCGTCAATTTGGCCGACCTGGTTTGTTCTGGGTTTGGGTGCTGGGCTTTTCTAGGCTCCTGCCTTCATCGGTTGAGACTGGCCAAGATGAGAAATCCTAAGCCGGAGCCCCTTCCACGGCTCTAAGGGTGAGTTCGGGCTCGGGTCTCAAGTTGAGGCTTGGTCATGTGGTCTGGTTTTTGGGAGGGTTTGACGGATTTTTGAGCAGGCTTTGTCAATTTTTTTTTAAATTTTAGTTTGCAAATTTAATGCTAGCTTTTAAAATAGCAATTAGTTTAAAAATTAATTAATTATTAGTAATTAATAATAGCTATACTAAATTAGAGAATTAGTTAAACTTATAAAAATTATATAAAAAATTATAAACGATTAAATTTATAAACTATTAGTTATTTTAAATTTATATAAACTTTTTTTTTTTGTACAAAAAAGTTTTGGGAGAGGAGAGGCTACTCTATTTCAAGACCAGGATATATCACCAACCTTAATAAGGGCTTATAGTGATACTTATAAATTGTCTACCAAAGGAGGGGATTGTTGACAATAGAAGTTGAACTTAAGTATTGTAAGCAAAGTGTTAAATCTTTATCAACTCAACTAATTCCCGTTGGCAAATTTATATAAACTATTTATTATATAAAAATACATTATTAATTATAAATTCATAATTAAACTTCAAATTTATTATTTTAAACTTACAGATACTTAACACATAATAATAATTAATAAGGGATTTATGTAGTTAAACTTATGGACGGCTCTGGCCTACCAAGGTAATGTCCAGGCCCACCCACAGAGGAGCGGGCTTGAGCCTGGTGGGCTCAACACAAGTCCGAATAATTAACGAGGAACGGAAGCAGATCGGCGCTGAGAAGCGTCCCATTCGCCGAAAATATGGACGTTAGAGAACTTAAAAAGTGGTAACGGCTACATTTTAATTTAAAACTTCAAAAATCAAAAGCCTCTTTTATTTTCATTTCCATCTTTCTCTGTTTCTTTCCGTTCTCAGATCTCTTCTTTATTTCTTCCATTTTTAGCTTTCTGAGCATTTCTCAAATTCTCATCGCACTCGAGTCAGCTTCTCTCTCATCAAGTCAGCTCCCAGTAAAGTCTACAGCATCTCTCTCTCTGTCTCTAAAACCCAGAACATTCTCTTACTCGATCTTGATTTTCTTGGGAAACGCCAAGAAAATCTTCAGATCATTTTCATTTCAGATCTTTCCCTCTCTGAATCCAGAACAGAGTTCGAATTCTGAACTCCAGTCTTTGTTTTTCTGTGTGATTACGAAAGAAAATCTGAAATTTTTTTCCTGGGTTTTCTTTCAATGGCACCTACACCTTCGGCTAAGTCAAATCAAATGGCTCACACACCTTCGTCGAAATCAAATCAAAGTCAGTCAACTCATTCAAAGACACCCCAATGGAAGCATCGCCTAAATTTCAACACGGCAAAACCGTCACCAAATCCAAACTCCACGGTCAAAGAAAACCCACCGGCGGAGCATCCAGTGGAGGTGATCGGCCGAATTCGCGACTACCCGGACCGAAAGGACAAACCCATCTCAGCATTGCAGATTAATCCGGACCGCCAATCTCTTCGTGTACGTACAGATATTGGGTACCGTGATTTTACTCTCGATGGGGTATCACCATCAGAAGAAGAAGATCTTGATGAGTTTTACAAGAAGTTTGTGAAGTCTAGGATTCATGGTGTGAAATTGGGGGCTAAGTGCACTGTAATGATGTATGGTCCGACCGGGTCTGGCAAGAGTCATACGATGTTCGGGTGCCCAAAGCAGCCAGGGATTGTTTACAGATCTTTGAAAGATATATTGGGTGAAGGGGATGGAGACGAGGACAGCAATGATCAGCGAGTCGGGGTTGGAACATTTGTTCAAGTGGCTGTCCTGGAAATATACAATGAAGAGATTTATGATCTATTGTCTACGAATAACAGTGGAGGATTAAGTCTTGGCTGGTCTAAGGGCAGTGCATCCAAGGTGAAAGCTGCTATTTTTTCTTGAAAATTTAATTATAATGAATTAATATTTTTCTTTGGTTTTTACATATTTACTGTACTATTGAACTTTGATATGTGTGTTTGTGTAATTGTATGTGTTTGTGTTTGTGACTACCCAAAACTTGTGGAAATTCCTAGCTAGAATTTGGATTGTCTTTGGATGGAAGGGGACATTGGACGTCATTAAGATCATCTATTCTTGGTCGTCACACGTTTTTTGCTGTTATGTCATTCGATTCTGATTTACGTAGAGTACTGTTTTTTTTATTTATTTATGAAGAATTATTGAATTTTTGTAAAGAACATGCAAAGTCATAACCAAGGAAAGAAAGAAACTGTGGTGCAAAACCGTTTGTCAAAATCCCAAACAATTTGGAGTTTCCTTCAAATGGAACTTTATAGTGGATTGGCAAATCCCCTGTTATATAACAAGCATAAACCAGGATATTTCATCGAAGGGTTGACATTTCAAAATGTATGAACATATAAATCACAAGCATTTGGTTTTCAGGGTAAAAGGATTGGATTTTCCCATGCTATTTATTTTCTATGATGTTTTGGGTCTTAATGCAGCATACCCCGTGGTTGTACTCAAAGTTCTCTCTCTCTCTCTCTCTCTCTCTCTCTCTCTCTCTCTCAAGAAGAAATTCATTGTATAAATAGCAGGGCTACTTTTATGTGAGTCTATGATGTTGAATTTTGAAAAAAAATAGATGCTGATTGAGAAAAAGGACTTTTTGATTGGAATTAGGCTGATACTTGCTTTAATTTCACTGACCATGGGACAAATGCTACTTTTCTTTCCAGTAGGTCACTTGTATGCCAGTGGACGATGTCAATTTATTGGCTACTTTGTTCTCTGTTAGTAACTTCAAATCTTTACTTTGCATTTGCAGGTAAGACTGGAAGTGGTGGGAAAGAAGGCAAAGAACGCAACCTTTATCTATGGAAATGAAGCTGCAAAGATATCAAAAGAGATCCAAAAAGTGGAGAAGCGAAGGATTGTTAAAAGCACACTCTGCAATGAGAGAAGCTCCCGAAGCCACTGCATGGTTGTGATCTATTAATTTTTCCGCTCTTTGATGGATACCTTTTTTTCCAGAGTCCTGTTTAAACTTGAACTTACATTTCTTTCTAAATTTGTGCAGATAATTCTTGATGTCCCGACGGTGGGAGGACGGCTTATGCTTGTTGACATGGCCGGTTCTGAAAATATTGAACAAGCTGGTCAAAATGGATTGGAAGCTAAGATGCAGGTAGAAATTTTAATTTATTCAGTATTATCTCTCTATAATTATAAAGGCTTCTTCTGCCCATTTCAGTTTTGGATAGTAAATTTTTTGTTTTTTATGGTTCCCTTGAAATTGCAGACAGGGAAGATCAACCAAGGAAATACAGCATTGAAGAGAGTGGTAGAGTCCATTGCAAATGGTGATTCTCATGTGCCATTCAGAGACAGCAAGTTGACTATGCTTTTGCAGGTAAGTTCCAGTCATATTACTCTCATATACTATGTTGATTGTTTTTTCTTATTAACTTCTTTAATCTTGATTTCTGAGATTATTATTGTTCATTTTGTCTGTAGGATTCATTTGAGGATGATAAGTCAAAAATTTTGATGATATTGTGCTATAGCCCAGATCCCAAGGAGATGCACAAGACAATCTCCACTCTAGAATATGGAGCAAAAGCAAAATGCATTGTTCGTGGTCCTCATACTCCAGTCAAGGACAAGAATGGCATTGATGATTCATCGTCAGCAGTTATTTTAGGATCAAGGATTGCCACTATGGACCAGTTCATTTTCAAGCTACAAATGGAAAACAAGCTTAGAGAGAAAGAGCGCAATGAAGCCCACAAAGAACTTAAGAAGAAAGAAGATGAAATTTCTGCTTTAAGGGCTAAACTTGCACTAGTGGAGGGGAAGAAATTGGGAACAAGTGAAGAGGAGATTAACTTGAAGGTGAATGAGCGAGCACAGATGCTGAAACGTGAATTAGAGAATAAAGTACAAGAATGTGAGAAAATGGCATATGAATTTGTTGAATTGGAGAGGAGGAAGATGGAAGAAAAGATACTGCAACAGCAATATGAAGTTGAAATGCTGAGGCAACGTTTAGAGGAAATTGAGTCAGAGCTATGCCGTTCAAGGGACAGAAATAGTGAAGATAATGGGCCTAGAGACATGAATGGAAGCAGTTTTGCCAAAAGGCTGTTAGAGATTTATGCTGATGAGGATGCAGGGATGGAGAAATCAATGGATTTGGATAAATCGATGGATTTGGATATGGATAGACAAGCGCCCTTTGTTCGTGATATCAAGTATTTAGATGGCGGTGCTAATACAGAAGGCAACTATTCTAATCTAGCCCTTTGGGATCCTACAAATATAAATAGGTTGAATGATGAAGATCATGATGCTTTTGGCCCACCATCTTCCAACAAAGTGAGTTTGAGCACTGTATTTGAGGAAGGTGAAGAAATAGAAGAACAAGAGGAAGATAAAGAGAAATCAGGGGATGAAGAAGTGCAGAAAGAGGTAATAGAGGAGAAGACAATACAGTTTAGTGGGCTGGTTAATGGCTCCAGTCCAAGGCTCAATTTCAATTCAGCGTCTTTTGCCCCACCTACTCAAAATTTTGCAGTGACTACAGATCTTTCCACCATACAGAATCTTGATTATTTCAGAGATAAGTCAGTGGAGAAACTCGGGGGTTTAGGGTTGAGGGATGAACCTGAAAATACTAATGATGCTGCCTCTTCTAGGCGAATGAGAATCCAAAACATATTCACACTTTGTGGGGGCTATCGAGAGCTTTCTCAACACAGTACAACACCAATTCCTGCCAAAAAGAGGTTTGGCAGTTGTGATCCTCACTCATCTCCAGTGAGGACAATTGGTGAGGATTCTACTTTGAAAATATCTTCTAATGAAATCTGTGCAGATGTGTTGGTATCAGATAACCCTGGAAACAAGCAGAAATTGACAGAACAACAGATGAACAAAATCGAGGATTCTGATGAGATAGCAGTGGATTCGAAGGAGAACTACAACCCATTAGAATTAAACACCGGTGAGCTGGTTGAAGTGTATGTAAAATGGGAGGGGTCACGGGAACAACCCGGGAAGTTTATCACCATTCTGAAGGTTGTAAAGGATGCGACCCTTGCTGACCTTCGGAAGCTGATTGAAAGCCACCTTGGTGCAGAAAAACAAGCATTCACTTTTCTTGAGCTTGGGGTATGTTATCCGGCACTTGATACTTTCTATGTTGTGGTATTTCATGCTTATCTCATCCATATATTAGCAGCAGAACATAAGAGAGGGAATCTAGGAAATACGTTCTATCAAATTTAGAATTGGAAACAGTTTTCTGGTATAAAAGTTTTCTCTATGCAGGGAAAGCATTTATTTTTTCTGCCACACCTTCAATTATTTGTCTAATTTTCCATTGTTTCACTGGAGAATTTCCTGCATTCTTCCAGTTGTTTTTGAAAAGCATGGAATTTTAAATAATGCTGTGGTTTTATTCTACCAAACCACTAATATCAATCGGAGCTATTTTTGAGTTTTCATGCATTCTGTTTTTCTCCTTGCTGATGCAATTGGGTTTATGAAATTTTGGCACTTGTAATTCGATTCTCTGCCTGTATACCGTATTGCTGTTTCAGTAGTGTTCACGCTACTGAAATAGTGTTCACGCTATTATTCTTGTGCTTTTGGTTTGTTGTTTGATGCCTGTCTGTTGAGCAATAAAAGAAAGATTTGGATACATGCTATTTTCCTCTGTGTGGGTATCTCTTACTGAGATTGAGTTTTATCTGCTTGACTCCCTTTCCCATGTTCTGTTTGGATGATAAATGAACTAAACCAACCTTGAACAATAGTGCTGTCACGTTGGAGCTCCTGTTTTAGCCTGTGTCTTTATAGAAAGCCTAAACTCCAATTGACTTCTATTGAAATAGTCTCTTCCACCATAGAGGAAATCCTATCTATAGAGCAAAAGGAAAGTTGTTGAAGAACCAATATTAAACAGGATGCAAGTTTGCATCTTCTTCTTGCTGTTTATATCTTGTGCATCCTTGAATATGAGTTTCTCATGGAAAATTACATGGGTTCATTTTTTTTTTTTTTTTTCCAACAAATGTAGGACCCGACTGGAGCTCCTGTTGGAAGAGAGAAGGAAGGTACAGTGCATGCTAGCAAGCTGCCCATTAGCAACCAGTTACGAGGCCACCTTGCTTGCTTGCGTCCGGTGAAAGGAGTCATTCAAGATCCAAATAATCATCTTCCATTCAGTCCACTGCATAATATACTCAATGTCACAGCAAGGTGATTGCTTTCTAATTGTCCAAACTTTGCTTGTGTGGGGGGTGGTGTGCATTTCTACATATTGTAATCAGGCTTTTAATAGTTGAACTAACTGCACTGTGTTGAGTATATATATAAGCAGCTATGCACTCCTAGTGCAGTTTTTTGTACTTTCCCCCTTTTTTGGTAGATATCCTTGGTTTGTTTGTGAACCAGCTTTTGTTTGGCATTGCAAGTTGTAATTTACAACTATACAATATATCAATTGTTTCTTTCGGTGATCTGAGTTTTTTTTTATATGAAATTTGGAAGAAATTCCAGGAAAGATTAATGTGAATAAACTTAGAAGAAACATACTCCATGGGGCGATGCTGAGCTAAATCATAAGCTCAGTAGCACTTATGGGCATGAGTGGCACCTCAAGCCAAGAAATCACAGTAAGTGAAATTGATTTAAAACTATTAGAGGCAATTTAAGAGAGTAAATTTGGCAATGGAAATCCATTGCAACATGAGTTTCGAATCAAATAAGCACTTTTCACCCAGTTTCTGTGTTTCACTCCTTATTCTGTAATTGGAAGTGTTGTTTGATCAGAAACTGCAAAAAATAAATAAATAAATAAATAGGAAGAAGAGAAATCCAAGTTTGGTTTTAAATGGAAAGGCCACCAATCATAATTTTATCCGTACATGACAGCAAAGAAAATTTATACAGCTCTCTTAGCCTATAGTCACAACATCATTTCCATTCAAAAATTTCTTGAATTTTTCTTCAGTGAATATATTTACTTTGTGATCATGGGTCATATTTGTATGCATTTTTGACTATTGGCCTCAATTGAATGTTAAAGAAAAAAGCATGAGGAATAATATTGGGTAATATCTAGAACTGCAGCTCACATTCGCATGGGAGTATTGATTAATGATGTGCTGGTAAGCGTGTCCTTGTGCAAGTTCTCCTGCATGGGTGTGTGTGTGTGTGTGTGTGAGAGAGAGAGAGAGAGATAGAGCTTGCAACACAATTGGAGATTTTCTTGTACCAATTTTATTATGGTTTAGAGCAGCAACAGACTATAAGGTTTTATATAACAAATCATTTCAACTTCGTCATATTAAAGTACAAATTGGCAATGGCTCAAAGGGGGAAGGCTTAAACATGAGAAACAACATATACCAACATTCTTGCAGCTTTCATGTGCTTGAAACTCTCTAATCCTATGGCACGACCAAAGAAAACAAAGCATGCCCTTTTGTTCACCTCTTGTAGACCACTGGAAATGCCATATTATGTTGCTTCATATGCTCTCGGCCATCCCCTCCTCCTGCCCCTTCCGCCTTCATTCATGTAATGTTTGAAATGCTTTGCATGATTTGATGTATTTCACCACATTTACATGACAGGAAAAGAGAGAAACATACAACACGGAGAAAGAAGCTAAATTTATTCTTTTTTTTGGTTGGGTGAGGCAAATGAATAGTTACTTTGTCAAAATATTTATTTTTTAATTTAATTACTCATAAAAAATTAATGTAATTTCATTTCTCAATCATTTCAGTTTTTCTTGACAAATCTAATATCCAAACATGACATAAGCAACTAAAGCTTTAATTTTGTAAGTAATCTTAATACCCCAGTTCCCTAAACATGAATTGAATATTCATAGAACTAGATTGAAATCATTCTTCAGATTGGTATGAAAACCAGTCAGTGTACATCAAAGTTTCTGAACGCCTTCAATGTAATTATAGCCTTAACTAGATGAAGTTTAACATTGGAACAAATTAAAAGTATCAGTACTTAGTTGTACTAAATAGAAGTGAGAGTCCTGAAGTAAGATTTAGTATAAAATACAAGTGTGTAAAGTGTAATTAACTCATAAAATAAATTTAGGACAAAACATAACCATTTGACAAGTTTTTTGGTAATTAAGATTATAAAAGAAACCAAACTACTCTAACTTGAGTCGTATTTGGCTCACTAAAATCTTGTTCGAGATAGCTTGTACTATTGAAATCTCGCTAATTTTTTGAATTCAACATGAATTAAATTTGATTAGCTTATGTACACTCTTAGTCTAGAACTGTATAAAATAATAAGCTATTTGAGATAAACTTCTTTGATAAGCTTGAAAAGAGACAAACCAAACTTTAACAATCATCTGCAGCCTTGCATAAAATAATTTTTTGGATGTAATTTTGATGGGCGTTTAAAATTTGCTTTTGGCTTTGGGCAGGGTATTCGGCCTTGGCTTAGGAAAGTGACTTATGAATTAGATTTTTTTTTTTTTTTTTGTCTTTAGTGACTCTTGTCAATCAAAGTTTAATTATCTTTTTATTATTATGTTCTTTTATGTCATGCATACACGTCATAAAAAAAATTTAATTTTTAATTGAAAAAATTACTAAATATGAAAAAGTCATTGTCTTTAAAGGCATTTTTTAAAGTAAAAATTATTTTTTTAATAACGGATACGCATAATTTAAAAGAACATAATAATAATAAAAAAATTGAATTGTGATAAAAAAAAATGTCTGAAAAAAGCTACTTCATAAGTCATATCACCGTTTTATTCTTGACCGCCTATTGGCAAAAATAAAAAATAAGATTATATATACTCTAGGATTGAATGAAAAATAAGCTATTTGAGTTCTATTAAATCTTGTTTGATATTAGGTCAAAAGATAAACAAAACAAACTTTAACAATCATACTGTATACGATGACCAAGTAGTGGTTTTGGGTATCAGTACCCAAATTGATTTGGTCACATTATGTGAGAACTAATCTAACAATTAGTAGGTGTGATCATAGTTTGTAGTAATTAGAAGTGGAGGCACATATGAGTGTCCATTACCGGTGTTTATAGGTTGATTCGGGTAGTCAACTATCACCTAAATAAAAAAGATCAGGTTGAAAATTTTTAAAATCGCTTTTGACCCAATGGGTGATCGGGTTGGGTTTGGGTTAGATGGAGTTCAGTGGAAAATATTTTTTAGCATAAAAAAATTCGGGTTGAGTCAAGTTGGATTAGAGAAATAAAGACCCCACAGGCAAACCAAATATAATCGAGTTGGATGAAATCTATCCATTATCCACCTATAGGGTGATCGGTTTGATGTCTGTTCTAGTCAAGCTATTTTTTTTTTTTTGAACAACCTTATTGTCCATTACACCCACTAACTCCACTAATTCCTCACCCTGGTAACTACCTATATACTCCAATTCCACTAACTAAAAGACATTAATTGCTAGTTAAGTTTACTATCTATACGAACCTGACACAGGCTTCACATATATACCGAATTCTCAAATGTTTACTTTATAATAGAAAGTATAAATAAATAAATAAATAAATTAAAGTAGTAAGTTATTTTCCAAATTTTTTCCCAAAATCAGCTCGAACTGGCATTGATTTTGTAAAAATTCCCATTCAATGGTTAGGGTTTTTGTTTTTTATTCAAGGGCTGAAATTTTTGCAAGATACTAACAGCCTGTTTGGAACTTGGGGTGGGGTGAAAATAAAGAGAATGTATTTTTCCCATCTTGTTTAATTTTGCAAAGAAAGTTGAAGTAAAGTGAATAAAAAGAAGAGGGAGTGAATATTTTTCTCTTTTCATTTTTTTTTCTTTGGATGCATTTTTTTTTTTAATGATTTTTTCTCCATTAGTTGTGAGTTCAGGATTACGAATACTCTGACCATGGGATCAGAATTTTTGAAAACATCAAAGTAATTTCAGTGAAAAAATTGTTATCACAAATAGGAGTCGTAGTTATCGTACTATATTATGATAGCTGTTATTATATTTATATATAATATATGGTAAATATGAGTAGTCCAAGTAACTACCCCACTACCATTTAGTACTGGTGTGCTAGTGCTGACACGACTCGTTTCTTCTTCTGAAAGACTCGCTCTGTAATGCTTCTCTCTTGGGGTTTCTCTCATATGATCAAGGGGTAGGGTTTCCAAACATCTCCATGGAATCACGTGAAGAAGAGGTCCTCACTACCCATTTTTCTCTTTCTTTTTTTAATTTATCATTATTTCTGTTATTGTTATTATATTCCGTTTGGTTGATGAGAAAACGAGGCAAAGAATTGGAAAAACCATGGGTTTGAGTTTAGTGTCTTCTGTTGTTTTTGTTTCCAGAACAAGAGAATTTCAGTTCCATAAGGTCGTAGAGTCAGAACATTAATGACTTGGTTAAGTGTATTTTCTGGGTGTTAGACACCGAAAAACTTTTTCGTGGCAACCCAACGGAATGCTAAATTTTTGTTGGAAGCTAATGGGGGCGTAAATGTGATTGTTTTGGCTGTTTCTTGATCGAATGGCTGTAGATTGTAGTTTCTTTAATGGGTGTGGCGATTTTATTTATTAAATTCTTGCCAAGTTGTACCTATATATTCTTAAACGGAAATGTTGCATGGTTCGAGTTCATTTGTTTGTCACAAATTTTATTGTTTTGTTTGGTTAGTGAGAAAGTTTAGGAAATTGAGATCATTAAGGTTTTGGTTCTGAATTTGCTTGAGTTGTGAGGAAACAAAAAGCTCTGCTTTATCATCATTAAGGTTTTGATTCTGAATTTCTTTGGGTGGTGAAGAAACAAAAAGCTTCACCCCCCTCCTCTGTCTGCACATGTGAGCTCGTGTGGGGGAAATATATATGATTCTTCATTTGTTTGGCATTTCTCTCTATAAAAGTATTGGAGTTAGAAGGTTTTGAGTAGTGCAGTAAGTCCATGGAATTCTTTATGTCATTCCTATCCTATGGCTTCTAAAAAACTAGAGAAAATGTCAAGGAAGATTGAGACCTTTAGGTTACTATTCTATTGGTTCATATGTAAACAAAAACCAGTCAACTACATCTGGAAAAATTGTGTTGAGATGACTTCCCATTTATTTTCCTGGTTTCTTGAAAAGCAGAATGTCTATACTGCTCTTTTTATTTTTATAAAATTGCTTAAGCATCAGAAAGAATAGCGTGTTGTTTTGGTGTATGTGTGTATATAAGCTTAACCAAAAAAAAAAAGAAAAAGCATACAAAATAATCACTAGGATCTATTTATCTTCCTTCAGCAGTGACAGATTCATGTGTAGGATATGGAGTTCAACTTGTTAATGAGGGCTTGGGGCTCACCTCAAACACTGGTTAGGATGGTGTCTGTCATTAGCTGATCAATTTGTGGTGCAAATGAATGTAATTGCAACTAGGAAGTTTGAAGTTTGTGGTCCGACATTGACAGTTGATAACTATAATTAGCTTTGGTGGCTTATCTTCTTTGTCTTATTATTATTATTAGTTATATACAGCCTATATGATTCTTAATTATTAACCACTACAGATACTGCAGCCACATTGGATTCTAGGTTTTTGTCTCTAATTTTTTTATAGAGATTTTACATCAGGCTAACTTGAGCTCCCCTTCTCCACGCGTGGTCAGGTGTGGTACCGTAATTTATCCTTATGATAATGTGCACAATTCTTTCCTTCTCAAGAGACACAGAGAGTTTCGTCTCAGTTTTCACATAGCAAAGCAGGGTTGATCCTATTAGTATGGTTTAGCAATGCTTCTTCTCAATGCCTTCCATTTCTTGTCCTGTTTTGTTACAGATGAATATTTACTTGAAGGTCATTAAAACAGTTGCTTTAAAGGCGAAGGCATCAGAGACAATTAAAAATCTCAAGACAGTGTTACGGGAGAAGGAAGGCATTTCCGAAAATCTTCAGGAGCTCTTTTTCACTGGTGAGCGGCTCAAGGATGACCACAAGCTGGTTGATTATGGCATTCAAACGAACTCCACTCTCCATCTTGTCCTCCAAAATTCAGATTCAATAAAACTTTTTGTCTATGTACCATCATATCAAAAAACATTTGAACTTGAAGCCAAGACTCGCGATACTGTTCAAAAAATCAAATCCTTGATTTCGGCAACAGAAGGTATCCAATCAGATTGTTACACACTTTTCTACGATGGGAAGCTACTGGAAGATAACAGGACTTTGGCCTCTCTCAATATACAGGCAAGATCTATCCTCTATTTGGTCTTCAATCCCAGAGATTTGCTGTCAGTTTCTGTGAAAATGCCAAGTGGAGAGATCCTGAAACCTGAAGTTAAGATCTTGTACACAATCCGTGATGTCAAGGCAATAATTGGGAGTATGGTTGGTTTCCAGGTCAGCGAGCAGAATCTGATTTATGCAGGAAAGCAACTTGAGGATTCGAAGACTTTAGCTCATTATAAAATTGGAGAGAACTCCATCTTAGAGATGTTGCCTTTTACCTTTCAAATATTTGTGAAGGACTGGAGTGGCAAGACTTCAATTCTCAATGTGCGCCAACAGGACACAGTTAGAGATGTGAAGAATAAGATTTTCGATAAGCTGGGCATGCCAGTTGATGTCCATAATCTTGTGTTTGCTGGAAAATCGCTTAAGGATGGCCGAGATTTGGCTAGTTACAATGTCCAGAAACATTCGACTCTCCATATAGTTCTTCGGTCTTTAAAATCGGTGCTTACAATCCGTCAGCTGTCCAGCGCACCCCCTGGATGAAATTTTCAGAAACTGGAAAATATTGAGCAAACTGGTGAAAGAAGTGTTCGTTCGCACAGTGCCTTTGCAGGATCACTCGTCTATGGCTGATTATGGTATCGAGGACGACCCAATGATGATGGTCATTTTGGAAAGGTTAGGCATTTTTCAGTGTTTCATGTTTGGTAAATTTACCAGCTGAAGGTTTCTAATACTATAATTAAAGTAGTTAGTATCCATTTTGTGACCATCTGTTTCAACTCCAATCCTTTGGACATATTTTTATGTATGGGGATGGATAAAAAAATAAATCCAGTATGTTGTTGCATTGCTTTCTATGATTCTTTGGCTATTATTGTCTTGTTTTTACTTAGATATATGCATGTTTAAATCTCTAATGAAGCATGAAAGATTCCACATCCTAGTATAAGTTAACCAAGTTAGAGATACATATGAGAATAAAAAAATTAAATGAAGAAATGAAAGATGTTAAGAGTTACAAACTTCACATAAAGAATTATGGCCAAATCTCTGTAATTTACAAGGCACGAATTCCTCTTGAAATCCCCTTCACCTTCATTTCCTTCTCCATACACTCCTAGAAATGAATTTGGGCACACCTTGTTCTTCTTCATCCTGTGCCTGGGTTCAGTATCCGTACGAGGAAAGTTTCAGTTAAGAGGGTCGGGGCCTTTGTACCTAGATGATCTATTCTACCCACCACCCGATGTGCCCTTGGACTTCCTTCGACGAGACTGTTTTGGGGTCCCGGGTGGGTCTTGTGATGGTGACTCCGACCCGAGAATTGAATTCTGGAGCCGTCTTCCCCGGTTAGATGATTCTCGGATTGGAGAATCCACACCGCCTGACTTCTTGTGCCGCCTAGGTTTGTTAGTGCCCAATGAATCCCGGGTTGGGGAGCTAACTGAAGTGCTTGAAGAGTGGTGCCGCCTGGATTGCTTTGTTTTGCCAGAGTTACGTCGGGTCGGGGAGTCCAATGGGGCACCAGATGACTTTTGCATTTCCGTAATTTCTCGGAGCGGTGAATCTTGAATTCCCAAAATTTTATAATTCATTATAATTCCATTTTTGGGGAACAAACAAGAAAGCAATTGTGAGGAAATAAAATGCTGAATAATATTCGAAAGTCCTATTTTTCGTGCTTTTATGGCATTTAGAAATAGATCACCTCCCCTAAGTTAAAAATTCAAAACCAGTCTTGGAGTTTTTTTTTTTTCTGGGATGATGAAGAACCCTACCAACTCAATCTCTCACCGAGTACAAGGCCGATGAGTAAACTCCGAAATCAAGTAGAGGGTAAGTCTATTACAAATATTAGAAAGAAGAAGAAAAAAACAAAGAAAATGGTACCTTTGATGGATGATTTAGTTGCAGGGTTACCGTTAACTTCACCATTTGAAGACACTGAGGACACTTCTGAAGCACCTTTAAACTCATTCATCTGTAAATATATGGAAAATGTTGAAGTGCTCTCATAGTCTCCTGGTTAACATATAACACAAGAGTGCTGAAATCTATGCTCATGGTGCTTATTAGAAAGAATTCTAATAAACACTATCACGTATGGTTCTCGTATGTTTATCTTAAACGCCTTTTGTTTCACTGGAAAATACATTTCTAGGAGAACGTTTTTTCTTGGAAAAGCATGTTTTACCGGAACCTTAGGCCTGTAAATTGTGGGTTGTAATAAATTATAAGGAAGGAAAAAGAGAGAGGATGAAATGAAGTGACATACCCAGGTTGGTGTATTTGCAGAAGGACCATCCCATCCTATGTGTGCAACATGCTTTACATCTGTGGGGTGCCCAATCTGCATTTCTTGTACTTTCTCATTATCTGCAAAGTTATCACAGTTTCTTCAGCTTATGTTTTTTGTCTGCCATTTTCTCGGCAACCAAACGGTGCCCAAGAAAATTTCAACAGAAAATCACATTCAACAAAAGAAAATGATGTGTACCAAATATTTGAGAAATGTATCTCAATCCTTTCAAGAGGCCCTTCATCGATGTCATTTTGGCAGAAGGACTTGGCTATGCCAGCAAGAAACCTTCCACCTCCGAGTTGCTTTTGTTCAATCCAATTGTACTTCTGATTTTCTGAATTACAGCAAAAAAAGAAAAAAGAATTTGAAATTGAAAATATTTGCATGGATATGTAGATACTTAACAAACACAATCTAAAAATATGAATGTAATAAGCTAAATAAATCCTTCTCTCTTTCTTGGTTTCCCTTCACTAATGCTGCTTATTCCAAATCAAAATATTTCAGTTAGCAAATTATATAAATAGCTTTTTTGCACGAGAAAGTAAAACTATCTAACATGTGACTCTCTCAAATGACAGGAATCTCGTGCACTAGATTATTCTTTATATTTATGTGTATATGCAACAATATACATTTGAAATTAGTAAATATTTTCCATCAAAGCATATGAAGCATAAACAAAACCAGCAAAAGCTAAACAAAGAAAGAAATCACACCTTCAAAAGAAAATTTGACACAAGGCCATGGAGACCCCAACTTTCCCAACAAGAAACTTACACCCAGTTCTCCCACCAACCCCACATAATTCCATGGACCAAACATGGTGTCATCTCTTCAGTTTGTAGCAATGAACAATAAAATTAAAATTCTGAATGAAAAAAAAAAAAAAACTCAAAATTAAAGAAGTTAATACAAAAGTTTATTGGAAATCCTTTCTTGTTCTTTGCCTGTGAGATGGAGAAGAGGTAAGAGTATGAATTGAAGTTTCAAATTTTTATCTAAAAGAACAAACTTTTGTTTCAATCTTTTGGGTGGCAACGCGTTTTTTCTTTTGGTTGTCATTCAATAAAAACCAGTAGCTACCCAGATTTTCAGGGGTGGATCCAGAATGATTGAGCTAATAAAGCCCCACACCCAATGACTATTTTTGGGTTGAATTCTAGCTGTTGTTTCCTTGTTGTATATTTGGATATTAGATTTGTCAGCTAAAAAGTAAAATAAAAATAAAATAGAGTGAAATGAAATTTTTAATAGATAACCAATAAAAGTATAGATTTCTTTAATAAATATGTATTCATTTTTCTCTCATTTTTCTAACCAATGTAAATAAAATTTTTTTTAACTTCTTTCACTTTATTTTCTTTCTCATGCTTTCTTTTTTCTTTCTTTCACAAGTTCAAGATACAAACAAAAAGTAAGGGACGCGGAATTCATCTAGAAACCTACATTCTCCATCGTAATGGCAGTAAAAATGTCTTAACAAAATATTTCTTTGAATGACGTATGAATGGGACAACGACTGAATGAGAATATTTTTCCTTAAATGTCGTGTTGCAACTCAAATTCTGGCCCTTCAAACAGGTAAGCCAAGTTGCCAACCCAAATGAAAAATTTCTCAACTTGACTAAATAAGCACTATTCTTAATAATCACTTCTACCCTATTTTTGCAAATGTTATACTCTCTTACGCTGTGTTTGGATCAAAGATTTAATGAGAAAAAGTAAAGAGAATAAAATTACATTGTATGTTTGGTTGCTAGAGAAAATAAAGGGTAGAAGAACGTAAAAAAGTGATAAGTAAAGATGTGAAATCTCTCATTTTGTTTTCTTTTTCCTCATATTTTCATTTCTTTTCCTTTGATAAATTTGGATTCTATACACAGTATTGAAGTATTTTTATAAGAAAAAGTCGAGCATCACTGATGCTCAGTCGTCCACTGATGTTATTCACATTAATTGAAACTAGGGGTGAACATTAGACAGGTTGAGCCTACACAAAATAAAATTTCCATCCGGCTCAAGACCTAATCCCAAGCTCGCCTTAAAAAAAATTACATTTCTAAGCCTACCCAATTAATATAAAATTTGTTTAGTATATAATTTTCTTCTCTATAAATAATATTAAACAACATAAAATTTAATTACATATACATATAAATAATATTAAAATTTATTATTTTATATATATTTCTGAGCAGATTGGGCCTCAAAAATAATTTTCAAACCCTCCCATTAAACTAATCAGACTCAAAAAAATATTTTCAAACTCTATAATAGACAAACTTAGGGGGGCTTAGTAGACTTAGGCCCATGGCTACCCCTAACTAGAACTCACCAATTGATGGTGGGTCAAGCCGCTGCTCGGCCGTGACCGATGCCAATAAATTCTTTTTATAAAAGCTATGTAGAAAAACCAAACTTTACTAGTCATGAATTTACTTATGCTGTGTTTCAATTTTGAATTTATCAAAAGAAAAAAAAAGGTGTCATATTTATACATGAGCCAAATCCATCTCTGTCAAACCTACGAATAATGAAACGCGAACTTTGCCAAAGCGAAGGCAAGCGAAGTATGCATGAGGTCAAAAGGATCCAACAATAGGATGTGAGGCATTTTGCAACATCTTAGGGTCTGTTGATACTTATGCAAGGAAAATGAAAAGAAAAAAAAGAGAACATGGGCGAAAAATAGATTTTTTTCCTTTGTTTGATTTTATGAAGAAAATGAGAGAAAAATAAAAAAAAAATTACTTTTCATTGTTCAAAATTAAAAAGAAAGAAAAAAGAAAATAATGGAATAACTATTAAAAAAGAAAAAGAAGAGAAAAAAGAGGGAAAGTGGTTTAAATTCTCCGATTGTTTCTCTCCTAAATTAAAACCAACCAAAAAAAAAAAAATTTTTCCTTTCCTTCATTTTTTTCCTCAAGTATCAAACAGAGCCTTGATTCTTGTGATTACAACTCAAATTATTACTCAAGTTACACTCTCCAAATAAATTACAATCAACATGTTTTCGTCTATGAAATTTGAAGGTCCAATTGGTTTCATGTTGGACTCTCCCATCCCCTTCCTTGCTTCAGCCTTCAAGCTAGAACTTCGACATATCATACGTGGGGAGAAATTTCTCAGGGAGCTGAAAAAAGGAAAAAAAACAAAAACACGAGAAAAAGCAACCTAGTATACACAGCCTTCTCCTGCGTGCAGAGAGATATGTTTCTATGCTTCGCACCCGTAAAAGTGATCATTTATTAACATTTAAAGTAAAATATTAGACCAAGACCAATTAATTACGTCGCAAGTCTTAATTACTTGTTTGATCAGGAATTCAACAATGAAGTTGCATAACATATAGTTAACCATTAGTTATCAATCACATTGTTTGGATGGCAGGAAAAGCTCAAGAAATTTTTGGGGATAAGAGTTTGCACATAAGATGGCAAACGTTTTTCAAGCATAACTGATTTTCATCTCAATAATGTTTTTTTTCTTTTTTTTCTCTTTTCCAAGGAAAGGTAAGAACTTCATTTCATTCCAGCAAGAAAAGAGATACTAATTGGCATTAGACATGACTTGGCATATTTTCTTGCCTGCATTAAGAACAAATTTACAGGGTGACTAGAAATTATTTTCTACAATTTATTTGTCGCATTTTATCCTTGTATATATATATATAATATTGGTTGTACATGGTCTGGATAGAAGAAGGCAGTACCCGAGTAGTAATGCATGTAATTGTTTCATTTCAATAAAACATAACGACAACATAATGCCCAAATAGTTTTCCCACTGCTGTATTAGACCATGATTCCCCTCATTTTATTTCCCTTTGCTTCAATAAATTTTCGTGGCATCGGTCGCTGAGATCTGTTTTTGGATGGAATCCTCAAAGTCTCTAACCATACTTATTGACTGTAGCAAAATTAAAGATAAAACTCGCTTTAATTCCCAAAATGAGTTTTGTTTCATCCCTGATACTGATACTGAGACTGATACTGATACTGATACTGATACTGACAGTGATTCTTCTGGTATACTGATCTGTTTTCAGATCAAACAAGCCCCTAACCCACAGTGCCTTAACAAGATTTAAAAAAAGAAGAAATGTTTGAAGGCAAGAGTTTGACATATAGAGCAGTAATTAGCCGTAAAAATGGAAATTTACTGAGAATATATCCGAAGATTCAGTATCCAAGAACAAAAAAAAGAAGAAGAAGAAGAAAGAAAGGTAGTGAGGACTGGAAAGAAGACAAAGAAAAAGCTGAACACAAGCAAGAGCTACTTGCAAGGAGACCCCTTCCATCATGATACTTTCATGCCATCCAAGCCAACACTAGCCTGCACCAAGACACTCAAAGTGTTAAACCAAAAGAAACTAAAACTTATAATAGATTCTCAAACTCAAGTAAGAAAAATGAAGTTGGTTTTGATTTTTGTTTGTTCGGGGGAGAAGAAAATCACTTCTTTTTCCTGCTAGAGGCCATTATTACTAGAGCCACAACTTTCTAATCCACTTTCCTTTAAACTTAGCTTCAGAGTTATTCATTTTACTGTTTCTTTTTCTCCTTTTTTTTTAAAAGAAAAAATTAAGTAGGATCAAGTGCTTCGTCTTGTGAGAATGAAGGTTATTTGAGTAGTCCACTTCCTTAATTCACTGAGATGGACATCTGAAGTTTGAAGCAAGAGTGAGCTGCACAACAGCACCGGATGTCTTACCAGAAACTTGTGGATCTCTTGAAGAATTGGTGGAAACGTTGTGCAAAATTTTTGCATATCAGCATTGATATCCCTTGCACCACCTATCCCCTCCATGAACTTCTTCCTATCTGGAACAAGCTTGATAGCAACCTGTGATTCCATTTCAACTGTGAGTTGAAAAGCTCTACAAAGGAACAAGCATGTTTCACCATAGGAATCAGAAACATTACTGTAAAACTTGAACTAGCAATCCAGCCGTGCCATTTCTTCAAGGTCTTGCTGTAGGACTCTGTACAAGCTTGTGCCATTGTCCAATCTTGGTTGTTGTGTAGGTTCTGAAATAGATCCGCCAAGAAATCCATTGCTCTGTAGAATCATCCAAAGTAACAAACATCCCTTATTATTCGAAGTTTTTTTTTCCCCAGTACAAATTATTAGAAGTTTATTTGCACAAGAATTCATCAAAGAAGGATTTACATGATCACATTGTAAATCTATTTTCCATTCCTTTTCTCAGCAACCAAGATACTCTAACGATAAATAGATTCGAACTTTTATAGCATTTATATCTTCCTTTTTTTTTTTTTTTTTACATTTCGGAATGAACAGCATTTATATCTAAAAAGACAGGTTCACTTTCTCTAGACTATTAAGCACATAATTTTCTCTTGTACCTTGTTAGCCAAAGAAGAGCATTTGTACAACTTGATGATGATTTTGCTGTTTTTGTTTCAACTTCTGCTTGTACAAAACTGAACAAGTAGTTGAATCTGGATGTATTGGAAGAGTATGTAGATTCCAACCTCTGCAAGTAAAACCACAATTGAACAACTAACCAAATTCAGCACTAAAAACATAATATCAGGACCTAGATAATGCAGGTTAGCCTTTATGTGTGCAGTAAGACTATGTCTAATGAAAGATACAAACCACGATCCACAATCTTCTGAATTGAGTTCAACTAATACCTTAGACAAAAGATTATAGATATTCAAGACCATTAAATAGGAAGTCTGATTTAGGCTTATCACTGTGAAAAGATGAGAATCTCAGTCTTTATTAGAATCAGCTGTAAAAGTCTAGCATTCGAACGTGTCAAATGCCACAGGCTTAAGATTGGTCGGTTGATGAGCTTAATGCACAGGAGCTCGAAATGTGCCCAAATGGAAAAGCCAATATTTGCTGAGTCCACAAACGTGAAATCACAAGAATCGGCTGAGAATTGAGGCTAATTGTGATATTATTGTGAAAATTTTTCCCCTGTTAGGCTGTTATAGTATTGCTTTAGAAATACTGCAGCAGAAGTAGCAGAAATAAAGCTTAGAATCTCAGCCTTTACCATCATTTACTGATATTTAATTGGCCTATTGTGACATTTTTATAAACGCGGGGCATGACACATTAATTTTCATATTCAAGGGGAATATAATTCATCGTAAACGAGCATCTAAGTGAAGCAAAAAATAAAAGAGAAGAAGGATTTTACCGATATATTGCCACTGATGTCAGATTTCACAACGGTCATACCAGCTCCGAATTTGTCTGACATCGGAAATTAGAAAGAAATTCAAAGGATTGCCTGTTATAAGAATAAGATGCATCTACAATCTTGTTGAAATTATTTTTTATTGCACCAAAAATCTAGAAATTTCCAATTAAAACCTTTATATTTTGAACAACAATAAAACAAACTATGGTCAATCTTCTTCATTTAAGCTGTTTTCTGGCTAGAATTACCAAGAAAGCTCACCTACAATAGGCAACAGGTGTTTGCAGACATCCAAGAAAGGCTTTGTCAACAGTTCTCCTCTGTCAGACTTGGCATGCCGCATTCCCTCCAAAGAACGGGTAAAGACATTGCCCTCCATTTTCAAGGTTTACTGCATAATTCAAATATTTCACAAATAAATGTTGTATCTATTTTGGAGACAGAACAAAGTCGAATTAACTTCTTGATTTCTTTCACTATCATGGTTTAAAATCAGATAAAAACTAGTAAACTAAAAACAAGCACCAAGCTAGGATAAAATTTTCATTTCGGAGTATTGTTTCGATTAGCATGGAAATCGAAACATTTTAAAAGTAACAAATATTAACATAGTAAAAAACATTTTTTTTGTATTTTTTTAATAATAAATGTACAACATTTGTGAAAAATTTTAAATTCATATTGACATAACTCATTGTTTTGGTATGTTGCACTGTGTTTGGTGCTTTTTCCTATATTCTAGTGTGTTTTGATAGACACGGACTTTATTTTTTTCTGTCCTCATAGGAAATGAAAACATTTCGGCCATTTCAATGAAAGCAAATGCAAATTTTGTTCCTTGGCACGGAGAAGAAATTATGGGCAACAACAATCGTATTCAAGCATGTTCTTGAAGGCAAAACATAATCGCATTAACTACTCCCTGTCTACTGTTCTCATGATTCAAAAGCACAAGTCAAAAGCTCAAAAAAAGAGAAAAGATATAAGAAGAAATTATGGGTGGGTGGGAGGAATAAGTGAGATACAAAAGTCAAATAAATCAGCAGATAATTGTAGAAAAACAAACACACGATTCGATCCTAACAATTACACAGGTTGAATTTAAATGTAAAGGATTGTTATATAGAACCCAAAAATTATTTAAGAAATGTAAAAAGAGAAGGAAAAAAAAAAGTATGTGAATAAAACCCAATTAAGAAGGTTCATTGTCACTGCAAATTAGATATCAAATTCTGAAAGCAGCAATACATGCAATCAATATTTTACAAATTACATATTGAAGGAAAGAGGCTAAACATATATGTATTTACCTGTATATGAGGGTATGTTTTTCTTATAAAATTAACAGAATGCGAAGGGATTGCAATTTGATCGTACTCAGATAATTCAACAGCCAAACACCTGAGACTGGGATAGGCAGAGAGAGAGAGAGAGAGAGAGAGAGAGAGAATTGGATTCGATTCATGAAAGTGAGAGGTCGAAAAAGTGCTATTTTGAGAGAAACTGAATGAGTCGTTGTCAGGTTTAACGGGTTTGAAAATACTACCCGCGCGATATGCACTCCCAGACGAACACTATTACGTCTGAATCTCTGGATTTTAGATTCATTGGAGAAATGGAAAGAAAATGAAAATAAGAAAGGAAACTATAGAAAAAACAGAAAATAAAGTACGAGAAGTTAAAAAAAATTTATTTTTTGAAAAATCAAAAGAAAATGAGAAGGTATTTAGTTTTTTTCTTTTTTCTTTTTTTTTTTTTTTGAAATCTGCATATGGTATGGTATCATAATGTGCCATTTTCGGCCAAGTATGTTCTTTATGTCAAAATCTTGGCACAACTTAAACTTTTATTCTTGTGTGGGTTATGTGGATTATATATAATTGTACAATCTTAGGCTATTTTTAGTTTAATGGAAATGGTCCTAGTGTGAATGAAATGATCACCCCTATTCTATTGTTTAGTAAGACTAATTAAAAAAATACTAAAATAAAATAAAATATAATATAGAATTTATAAATTAGAATATTATAGGTATTATTGTTTAGTAACATTGTAGTTTGGTAAAATTATGGTGCCAGTGGCAGGTCGTGGCAGTGGTAGCAGTAACAAGTTATATTAGTGCTGGTGGTGGTGGGTGGTGATAAGGATGAAGGGTGATGGTGGCGGTGGCGATGACAACAACTATAACGATGGTTGTGGTGGTGGGGTGGCTAGTGGTGGTTTTTGAAATTTTGTTAGTAGGATCATGCAAAAAGTACTCAAATATATCACTTCAACAATTGCCCTTGATCAATGGCAAGCCCAAGATTTTTGGTCAAGATAAAGTTTTTTAAATTTTGTAAATACCAAGTTAAAAAAAATTAAATTTTGGAAGGCCAATATATTTTACTATAAATCTCTAAAAATCTATAGCATAGTTATCAAAATCGAATCAGACATTGAATTGGTCAAAGCACTGGTTCCCAGTTCATTAATTCAACCGATGGTTCAACTGATATTATAGTGTTATATATATTTTAGTTATTATATAGCCTATATATATTAAATATGGTAAGATTAATCATCAATCAAGTAATAGTTTGGTGGTAAAGTGATTAAACTTTTCATACTAGTCACAATTCAAATCTTCATCTCAACATAAACTTAAAATTTTGAAACTACTTGAACAGTTAAACTAGGTGTTTGGTTCATTTGGTTGAACCGGCTAGTTGAACATGTCAATTTAAAAAATTGGTCAATTCAAACCGGTTCACATCCATTTTTAGTAAATTAATTGAATAACACTGATTAAGGGTTCAATTCTCAGTTCAACTAATTGAACCGTCCAATTCGATCCGATTCTGATAACTATGCTCTATAAGCAGCATTGGGGATTTTATAATTTTTTAGAAGTTGTGACCCCCACGCTCTATTTGCCAATGCCCTTTATAACATTCCTTACAATTGTAACTTATTACTAATACTATAAAATATATGTTATTTTAAATTGATGTTATCAAATGATTATTCATCTACTAACCTTTCATTTTAATTATGTAATCAACTAATTATGAATATCATTGTTAAAAAAACTCTTACCATTATAGTTGCAGCAAGTAAATCAATGCTAAATTTACAAACAAATGGGTACATTTGTAGAGAATGAAAAAGATCAATATTTTAATAATTTTAATTAACCCGAAAACTACATCTTATACTATGAATGTTAAATCAGTATACTCTCATTGTTTGCTAATACTCAATTTATTTTTAATTATTATGATATCAAATTAAATAATTTTGTTCGCAATTTTAATTATTATTATATGTTTTACAATAAATTAGATTTGTTTTATACATGATAGATCATGAATGTCATGCAGAGGTATGCAATGGTAAGCAGCACTTAGACAAATAATAATAAATAGTGAAAAAATTAATTTTTTTTTTATAAATTGAATGGGAGAGTGGGATATTTCATTGTCTTCGTTTTTTTTTAATCTTATGAATTATTTCTTTTTTTCTTAGATCGATGGGGTCATTGTTTTAAACAATGGGTGCAAACTTTTATCATATTATTTTTAACAATTATTAGTACTAAGAAATTATCAAGTTTTTGGAGGTTGATGAGGCAAATTAATCTCATCTACTTCAATGTGATGCCGCCGCTATGGATAGCTGTGTTTTTATATTTTGATTCTATAAGAGAATAATTGACCTCAATTATACATTCAATGCAAAAACTCTTTATTGGCCGCAGGTCCAAAAAAACAAAAAACAAAAAACAAAAATGGAATCCAAGCATTGTTTGCAACATGAGATAAAAAAAAATTTAAGAAAGAGACATATATAGGGTTTATGTCTTATATAAATCATGTATTTATCTTATATATACACATGTCTTATACACAAGATGACGTGACAGATGATCACGCACTAATATTTTTTTTTGTCTTTTTTGAGATTTTACGAATTTATTTTTTAATTTTTGGGGGTAAAAGATTCTATCTTATTTTTTCATTTGACCAGTTAAGCATTTACAAATTTTCACTGAGTCAGCTTGGGTTTTACTTGTTCCATTTTCAACCGGGGCTGTTGCCATCATGGAATATGGATTCACCATTCGCAGATTTTTCTAAAAACAAAGAGAGAAAAAGACACATTTAGACCAAATTGGAGTCATTTTTATTATTTTGTTTGAAAAATAGAAATAATGAAAGTTCAACATACACAACATTTTATGTTGTTTTCATTTTTTTTATAAATTAGTTTATCTGAGAACTCATAGTATTTAAACTGTTTTTAGAAAAATTTCTCTAAAACAATTTTCAAAAACGATACCGGGCTGATGGATCATCTCATATTCACACCAACCCGTCCACTACCGGACATATTACGAATAGCTCCAAACCCGAACCCGTACCGCAACTTTTTAAATCGTATGATAATCCTATATCGGACGGTCGAGAAAGCCCTATAAATTAGCTTAAAACCCTACTTCAAATTCCCTTCATTTCTTCTCTCTCTACTCTTCCATCTAGCCGCCTCTCTGGTCCTTCGAGACAAAACCCTAGACCAAAATGGTGAGTCTCTCTCTGCGATCGATCTCTTTGTTTGTTGTTTTTTGAACACTCCAAGTTCGGATCTGAGCCGTTGATTTGATTTGATTTGTTTTCTGAGGTTTGGTTTTGTGTAGCCGTTCAAGCGTTACGTCGAGATCGGGAGGGTTGCTCTCGTGAACTACGGCAAGGACTATGGGCGGCTCGTCGTCATCGTAGACGTATTAGACCAGAATCGAGTAATGTTCCTCCCTACTTGCTCTGTGTGTTTGGTTGCTGAGAAAACTAAGGAAATTGAAACAAAAAATATTGGATTGTGTTTCCGTTGTTTGCTTTCGAATATTTTTGTAAAATTCACGCGAATAAACTTTATAGGGTCCTTAGAAGCTCAGTTGAATTGATGAAAAATATCGCATTGAAATATATGTTGGATTTTTTCGAATAACATAATAGAGTTGGCTCTCTCTTTCTCTCTCTCTCTCTGTGGCGGGCACACAAAAGCAATGCCTTCTGTCTTTGTTCATGATGATGTCTTGATGATGAGAGCTCTTTCATGTTTCATTTGGGTTTTGCCACATAACATAATATTGTGTGCGCTTTATGAATTTCGTAGCACGCTAAAAAAATTCATGGATTTGATTTGTTCTATTTTATGGCATGGATATCAGTAGGTTGGGGTGCAATATGTACTTGTTAAAATTGAGTTCATAAAATATTCCTGGGTCAGTGGTGTCTGAAGACTCTAAACAGCGATAAAAGCTTTGTTACATTGCGGTAGTGACAGTTTCATGGATTTGCAAAATTTTGAAACTTTTCAGTGTCATTAATGGTTTGGTCACAAAGAGCAGTGCTCTGCTTCCTGATCTCTGTTGCTTATCTGTGTTCTAGTGGCTTCTTGTGATATGTTGTCAGCTATGCTGAAAGGGTAGTAGAAATAACATTTGATAGGTAGGATAGACAAATCTCAATAAGTGCACCGACTGTTTTCAAGTGGAACATTTTTTGTTGACTGAGTTTTTAATGAATTCCCTCCATTTTGGGACGAGTTAGTTTGAATTCTATATAACATTTAACTATTTACTTTTTGATTTCAGAAGTATACAATATGATGCCTCTTTTTATTTATTTATTATTTATATACTTTGGATCTCAGAGGTATAGGATTGCCTTAGGCCTCCAACAGTGGCACATGTAAAGGAATTGGATTGACTTGAAATGATTATGAGTCTATGGCTGAACACACCTCCATTTTATTTCTGTTTGGATGATGTCTATTAAGATTAGTACCACATGTAAAATTTCTTTGGCAGATGAAATATTCGAGGGTAAAAAATTGAAATGTAATTCAATATAATGTTATGAATTGCTCTAAGACACAACAACAAATAAGTAAATATATATTTATGTATGTATGCTAGCAAATAACAATATCTTTTCACTTTTCCATTACAAATACATTTATCTTTTCTCATAAATTATAAGGAATCATTTTTCACATTATGCATATTGAGAAATAAATGTAACAAAAAATCATAGTATATATTCTATAAAACTATTCATGAAAAAACTGAGTTTTTGGTTTTGTATTTCTTAAAATTAAAAAGCCTGATGGAAGAGGGATTAATTGGCATAAATACAAATTATTTTTGTTTTATTATTAGATTCCGAGATATGTTCTTCAAATTGCAATGATTCTCATGTTGACAGTTATTAATATTGTTGTCAACTGGTTACCATATGCTATTTTCTTTTTTCATGGAGGCTTTAGACTGTTGTATTTATCCATGAAGGTACTTAGAGAAATATTTTGCATTAGCAGTTTTTCTTAAATCCTTTTATTTACTTCGGCATACTTGTCCACTTTGAGTGTTAGTTGATGTTGCTTTCTTGGTATTACAAAGATAAAACAAAAATGATAAAAAAATAAAACTATATGCATTTTTTCATGAATGTCCTCCTTTGGATTTTATCCTTAGAGAGACAAGGCTTACATGGGAAGTAGTATTTGGTATGTGTACTGAAATTCTTTCAATAACTACTTTGCTAAACATTTCTCAGGATTAAGTTGTGGTCCACATCTGGATAGGACTGCCAAAAAGTTTGGTTCATTTTGTACCCATTCGGTTTTGAATTGTATTTTTGAGAACCAACTTATGTTGTTGGTTTAGTTGTAGGATTGGTCGAAAACGAAGCAGGGTTCATCCTTGAGCACCTCATAGTTTGAGATAGCAAAGGCCAACATACCGAGTTATGTACTAATTCTGTTTTAGAACCATGGGAACTTCTGTATTCTTTTAGCTTGGACATAGTAGACGTATGTAGTAGGGGTTGTTTTGATTTAAATAGAAAAATTAATCTATAACTAGGTATGATAAATTTTTGCTAGTCTATATTGTAAGTTTAGCAATTTCAGCATCTAACATGTCATTCATATTAATTTGGTATTCCCATCATGATCGTTTGCATATATGCCATTCATATAATCTCATTGATAGCACCTTGGGATCTCAATAGATTCTCTGCACCTCTCTTCCATCTTGAAACTTTTACTCTTCATTTTGCAAAGGGTTGACTACCCATCTTAGCAATTTTCTTGTGATGTCTATGCAGGCTCTTGTGGATGCCCCTGACATGGTGAGATGCCAAATGAACTTTAAGAGGCTCTCTCTGACCGACATCACAATTGACATCAAAAGGGTCCCAAAGAAGAAAACGCTGATTGCAGCGATGGAGGCTGGAGGTAAAGACAACTGATTAAAATTTGAAGCTCCTTTCTCTATTTTGTACCATCTATTAAATTTAACTGTATTTCCATGACGGCAGATGTTAAGAACAAGTGGGAGAATAGCTCCTGGGGCAGAAAGCTGATTGTGCAAAAAAGAAGGGCCTCTCTTAATGATTTTGATAGGTTCAAGATCATGTTGGCAAAAATCAAGGTCGGTTTGTCTGATATGATCTCAAAATATTGTTTCGAGAACTTCTCTCCCTTTGTTTAGCCTTTAGACCCCCTTTACATTTTGAACTTGCTAACAACAATTTATAAATTTGCATGTGCAGAGGGGTGGATTGATCAGACAAGAGCTTGCAAAGCTGAAAAAGCAGAATGCATCCTAGGCATAATATTTGTATGGAATCCCAATTTTGTTATGAATTTTCGCAACAATTACTTAAGCTAGTTTTAATTTGTTCCTTAATTGATTCAGAGTTAAAGGTCCATCTGAAGAACTTTTTGTATTCTATTAAGACCCCATAATCGGTGTTTAGTTTTTTGGGGAGAGATCTATTGCCATGTTATGAATTTTCGTTATCAGCTCTAAAAGTTTATCATATTTTTCGGTTGCCTCATAATGAATTCATTGCCAAATGAAGAGTGAATGTTGAATCATTATATTGTGCTGATCATCCTTTTTAGTTTTATACCAAGGACTGCAATCAGGTTCAAGAATTAAAGTTGGTGGAACAATCATAGCCTGTTTGGAACTTGAGGAAATAAATATTTTTTTCCCTGTTTGGTTTTACTTTGGTGAGGAAGGGCAGGGAAGGAAACAAAGAAGAAATTTTGAAAACATGGGCCCACTAGGAAAAGTATTTTTCTACGACTTTCAACTTTTTCTGCAAAAATCAAGCAGGGGAGAGAAATCACTTTGCTTACCATTTCTTTCTCATTTCTTATTTTATTTCCTATTGAAAGGCAACCTATTTCTACCCTCACTGTCCTGTATTCTGGTGCGTAAGTTATAGAAGTGGGATTTCAAATTTGCTCGGTGAATCTCCCCGTCCATTCAGTCATTCAATTCAGATCAAGTCCTGCATTTCGGGGCCTGGGTTGGGTTTGCTGGTGAAGTGTACGCGAAGTTGCACAAGATAAGGGGTTGGCTCTTCATGCAATTAGGTTGTAAAATGAATCAAGTTATTTGAGGTTAATCTATGTTCAGTTCGTTAAAAGTTAGTTTAAGATTCACTCGTGATGTAAACGAGCTCCACATTTTGAAGCTTTTATCTTTTTTAGCTCAATTTGATAAATTTGTATGCATTAAAATTGTAGAAACAATAAAGTTTCTTGAGCTCAAATTTAAGCTTGTTTGAGATGAGTTGAGATGATAAATGAGTTAAAATTAAATACATTTTAAAATTCATTAAGTTCTCTAATCAAATTTTAACAATTTACTTCACGATTGAATAAAAATTTTACAAACATACCAAACAGATTAAATCATCGCAAAGTCGGAGAAAGAGAAGGAAGAGTTGATCCCATGACTGAAGTCATGGATGGAGTGCCACTACGAGTCAATTCCTTGCCTCACTTATGGATAAAAGTTACAACTACATCAGCACCCATAGACTGTTCTAGAAGGTATTCCCCCTCCAAATCATATGAAACTTAGACCCATTTTTACTTTTGACTTTCAATGCTAATAGAGTTGGCCATTTGGTCATTTGCAGTGCGTGAGGAGTTGTTAAAAAGACAACTTTTGACTGTGAGACTCCACTCGTGGAGGAAGGGTAGTAGGAAAAGAGTCATGCGTGAAAAGTAATTTGAATTCTCTTCGTTTCAAATCTTTAATTTGAAATGTAGATCTCCACTGTATTAATTGAAGTATTCATACGTCAGCTAAAATAAAAAATTTTTTTTTAAATGAGTTGATTAAAAATTTATTTAAAAATAAATAATTTTTTAGTTATATATAAAAAAATAAATTTTAATACAAAACGACATAATTTTAATAAGATATGTGATAAAATTACATTTGGTTTATTAATTATGAAATGGATAGAATCAAAATCACGTGAAAAGCGCCTGGTTAATGTCAATATGTAACTATCAAAAGTGTAATTTTAAGCTAGTTTATAACCATGTATACACATGCAATAGATATATGTTTTTATCCTAATCAAAACTTACGAATTCATTGCTGGTTGAAGCAATTATGAGTAGGATAAAGATTTCCTACTCCTTCTGCCTTGTGTATGTGAAAACTTAAGTGTGCTGTCACGTTTGAAAACTTTGTATACATAAAAGGTTATGGCATAACAAGAAAACTTATGCACAACAAGCTAAGGATGAGAAATGAAAAAGAATGGTACTTGTTCAAATATCAATTCAATAAATTGATTTCGAAGAGATTGAAGGCACTTAAAGAAGAAATTATTAAGCTTTCAGAAGATACATTGGAGATTCAAGAAGATGGTCTTAAAAACATCAAAGGTTGTTCAAATTTGATCAACAAAGAAAAATTCTATTCGAAATTGAATTGGAGCTCCTTCAAGTAACTACACTTGATTGAAGATCATTTCAGAATTTCTTAATACCCCAAAGTGAACACCCTTTGAAAAACTTGAATTATCTGAAGAAAATTGGCTAAGAAAAGTATAAAAGACAATATCTGAGTTTAAGGAGTCGACACATAAAACCAAAAGGCAAGACTTGAAGAATGCACTGCTGGTGTCGACACATGGGTTTAATGTGTCGACACATGAAGACAGAGGGTAAGACTTAAGAAATATAACCGCAGGTGTCGACACATGGTCTTGAGATGTCAACACATAGAAGACAGTGACCAAGGACAAGCACGATGTGTCGACATATGGTCTTGAGATGTCGACATATGCAAGCCAGTGACCAAACAACAGTATGATGTGTCGACACATGGAGTATAAGTGTCGACACCTGGGTCTGACGGCTATATTTTTAAATGTTATATTAGTATGATCTTGTATTAAATGAAGCCCCAACCACCTCCAATAGCTCAAATTGATGAAGGGGTTTATATAGAAGACTCCAAACACATTTATTGATAAGAGATATAATATTCTTCCAACATTTGATCATCTTGAGCTGAACATTCCATACATATTAGAATATTCCCTTTGTCCTCAAGGGTTGGTATTTAGTGAGCTATTCAATTCTCATCTACTTTTTATAGAGAGTGTATACTTCAATTGTATATTTTCTATACACTTATGAATTAGAGTTTAAGTGTTTTCTAGTTTAAGAAAAACACTTGTGTAACGTTGAGAAATCTTGGACAAAATTCTTGAGACATTAAAGTTTACGTGTAAGTTTCAAGGAGAGTGAGCTAAGCACTTCATCTAGCCTACATTTTGTAATTAGATATTGCATAGTGGAAGAAGATTTCAAGGGGATCTTAGGGTAACGACGTAGACCACAAGTTGTGATTGAACCTCGGTAATTCTTGGTGTCTCATTTTATGCTTTGCTTTCATTTATTGCTTAATTATATTGCATTGCATAAACCTTGAATTACTGTTACATTACTTAGATTAATTTTAATTAGTCTTAACTGTAATTAATTTTGAAAAACCTAATTCACCCCTCTCTTGGGTTGCCTTTTGGGCCAATAATTGGTATCAAAACTTATATTCCTTTATTTGATTTAACATCCTAAGAATTGATCCATGGCAACCAATTTTGAAAGCTCTCTAGGTAAGGGTCAATCTACTAATAGACCTCCTATGTTTAATGACACTAATTACAATTATTAAAAAAATAGAATGAGAATATATAAACAATCTATTGATTATAAATTGTGGAGAATTATTGTAAATGGTCCCAAAACTCCTAAAAAGAAGGTTAAAAGGGTTGAAGTTCCTAAACTCGAATCTAAATGGAATGAAGATAATTTGAAACTTTTGCAATCAAATACTAAAGCCATGAATATTTTATATTGTGCTTTTGATTCTAATGAATTCAATCGCATTTCTATCTGTGAATCAGCTAAGGAAATATGGGATAGACTTGAGATAACTCATGAGGGTACCAATCAAGTCAAGGAGTCCAAAATCAATATTTTAATGCATAACTATGAATTGTTTAGGATGAAATCTAATAAGTCCATTGTCGATATGTTTACAAGATTCACTGACATTGTTAATAGCTTAAAGTCTTTTGGAAAAGTTTATCCTAACAGTGAACAGGTTAGGAAAATTCTAAGATCATTGCCAAAGACTTGGGAAGCCAAGGTCATTACCATTCAAGTAGCTAAAGACCTTAATACCTTGCTTCTCGAAGAACTCTTGGGCTCTCTCATGACATATGAGCTTATTCAAAGGCAACATGCCCAAGAAAATGAAGATAAGAAAACGAAATCGGTAGCATTCAAGTCCCCCACTCAAGAAGATGAATTAGCAAGTAATGAGGATGATGAAGACATTGCTCTTATCACAAGAAAGTTCAAAAGGTTTATAAAGAGGAAATGGAGAAGTAAAAAGAAGCAACAAACTAAAGGAGATTTTAGCAAAGAATCAACTATAATATGCTTTGAATGCAAGAAGTCAGATCATATAAAAGCTAATTGCCCCATGCTCAAAAAGAAAGGAAGGAAAGATAGAGGAAGAAAGGCAATGACTGCTAGCACTTGAAGTGATGATGAGAAATCTGCCTCCGAAGAGGAAACCAAACCTCAGGAAGTGGCTAATTTATGTCTCATGGCTCATGAAGAAGAAAGCGAGATATCATCTCCTAATCCTTCTTAATTTACATTTAATGAACTATAAGATGCATTTAATGATTTGATTGTTGAATTAAAATAGATAGGAATAAAAAATAATCTTCTCAAAAAGATGATCTCTACAATAACCGAAGAGAATGAGGATTTACAAAAGGAAAATAGAGAATTGAAAAATGAAATCTGTGTTCTGAAAGAAGAAGTTAAAAAAGATATATTTCAAAAGATTTCACTCTTTCAAAAGAAAAAGGGTTAAAGAAAATCGCGCTTTGAGAAAAAAAGTTAAACACTTAGAAACATCTCTTTTTCGATGTGTAAATAGAAAAGAAAAATTGGATGCTATTCTTGAAAAATAAAAATGCTCTCTTGATAAAGCTAGACTTAGATTTAATCCCTTCAAAATGAGAAAGGTTTCAAAAGCAAAATTTATTTCCTCTGCAAGAAAAACACAAGTTTCATGTTTTTATTGTAAAAAAAAAGGACACATTGTTACTAGATGCTATGCCATGTAAAGATCAAATGCTCCTAACAATGTATGGGTTTCAAGAAGTCCATTGAGAACTGACCCACAAGGATCCAAGATGGTTTGGGTACCTAAGGTTAAGTGAACTATTTTGTAGGTATGTCTTCAAACTAAATTCAAAAAGGACCATTGGTACTTGGATAGTGGATGCTTAAGACACATGACGAGAGATGAAGCTCAATTCACTTCTCTCTCACCAAAGGATGGAGGATTTGTCATCTTTGGAGACAAAGGGAAGATCATTGGTATAGGTAGTATTGGTAAGAATTCTTCTACTTCTATTAAGAATGTTTTACTTGTTAAAGGACTTAAACATAATCTTTTGAGCATAAGTCAATTATGTGACAAGGGATGCAAGGTTGTATTTGAATCCTCAAAATATGATGTGATTAATATCAATAGTAACAAAACAATTCTCACTGGGCACAGGCAAGGCCAGATAATATATATATCTTTGATCTAAATGACTTATCTCTTTGTAAAGTTGAGTGTCTTGCTGCTATGAATGATATTGTGGTATAGAAGACTTGATCACATTAGCATGGGCATACTTTCAAAGATCTCTAAAAATGATTTGGTCAAAGGTCTTCCTAAAATCAAATTTGACAAAGATAGAGTTTGTGATGCTTGTCAAATGGGAAAACAAAATCTTATCTTTTTAAATCTATAAATATGTTGACTAATTCTAGCCCATTACAACTATTGCATATAGATTTATTTAGAGAAACTAGGACTTTAAGTCTTGGTGGGAAACAATATGCACTTGTTATTATTGATGACTACTTTAGATTTACATGAACATTCTTCTTGGCTTAAAAGGATGAAACAATTTTTTTCTTTACAAAGTTTTGCAAAAATGTTTAAAATGAGAAAGATTTTACAATAATTTCTATAAAGACTGACTATGGTGGAGAATTTAATTGCAAACCTTTTGAAATATTTTGTGACGAAAATCGTTTTGATTACAACTTTTTAGTTTCTAGAGCACCTCAACAAAATGGAGTTGTTGAGAGAAAAAATAGAATTTTAGAAGAAATGGAAAGAACCATGCTTTGTGAAAATGGATTGCCAAAGTACTTTTAGGCTGAGGCTGTCAATACGGCCTGTCATGTTTTAAATAGAATTTTGTTTAGAAAGTTTTTAAACAAAACTCTATATGAGCTTTGGAAAAAAAAAGAAACCAAATGTTTCATACTTTAGAGCCTTTGGGTGTAAATGTTTTGTGTTGAATAACAATAAAGACAATCTCAGTAAATTCGATGCAAAATCTGATGAGGGTGTATTTTTTGGATACTCAACACATAATAAGACATATAGAGTCTATAACAAGAGGACCCTAGTGGTTGAAGAATCAATCCATGTCACTTTTGATGAACATAACTCTCTATCTAGAAATGTTGTAAATGATGACATAGATGAAATGGAGCAAGACTTAGACAAGTTGAACAACAATCCAAGCTCAAATAAAGACTCACAAAAGGAGAAAAAAATACAAGAAGTCTCATCAAGCCAACAAGATGTCACTGAAGGTTTACCTAAGGAGTGAAAATTTGTACATAACCATCCAATTGAGCAAATCTTAGATGATCCTTCACAAGGGGTAAGAACTAGATCCTCTTTTAGAAATATATGTAATCATCTTGCATTTTTATCTCAAATAAAACCAAAATGCTTTCAAGATGCTGAAAATGATGAGTTTTGGATAAATACTATGCAAGAGGAATTGAACCAATTTGAAAGGAATAATATATGACACCTTGTTCCTAAGCCTAATGATCATCCTGTTATTAGAACCAAATGGATCTTTAGAAACAAAATGGATGAATCTAAAATTGTTATGAGGAACAAGGCAAGACTTGTTGCTCAAGGATATAACCAAGAGGAAGACATTGACTTTGATGAAACTTATGCTCTGGTAGCTAGATTGGAAGTTATTAGAATGTTGCTTGCATTTTCATGTCTTAAGAACTTCAACCTTTGTCAGATGGATGTCAAAAGTGCATTTCTAAATGGTTTTATCACTGAAGAAGTATATCTTGAGCAACCTCCTGGATTTGAAGATCCAAAGTTTCCTAATCATGTTTTCAAATTATCAAAGGCTTTATATGGTTTGAAGCAAGCCCAAGGGCTTAGTATGAAAGATTAAACAAATTTTTGATTGAAATGGTTTCTTAAGAGGAAAGATTGACACTACTCTTTTTATTAAGATTAGAAATAATGATATACATTTGGTACAAATATATGTAGATGACATTATATTTGGTGCTACTAATGAATTGCTTTGCAAGAAATTTGCCAAGTGTATGCAGGGAGAATTTAAAATGATTATGATGGGAGAACTCAACTACTTTCTCAATCTTCAAATCAAGCAATCAAAGGAAGATATTTTTATCAATCAAGCCAAATATATCAAGAATTTAATCAAAAAATTTGGCATGAAATATGCAAAACCTGTAAGTACTCTAATGAGTACTTTAACAAAATTGAACAATGATGAGAAAGGTAAATTTGTAAATACAAAACTTTATAGAAGCATGATAGGTTCGTTATTATACTTAACGACTAGTAGATTTGATATTATGTTTAGTATTTGTCATTATGCAAGATTTTAATACAATCCTAAAGAATCTCATGTAATTGTTGTGAAGAGAATTGTTAGATATCTCAAGCACATATCTAACCTTGGATTATGGTATTCAAATGACACATCTTTCAATTTAATTAGTTACACTGATGCTGACTATGTGGAGAGTAGAGTTGATAGAAAGAGCACAAGTGGCTCTTACCAACTCCTAGACAACATGCTCGTATATTGGTTTAGCAAGAAATAGAACTCGGTTGCTCTCTCTACAGCTGAGTCTGAATATATAGCAGTTGTAAGTTGTGCTCAAATGTTGTGGATTAAACATCAATTAGAGGATTATGGCATGACATTTGAACATATACCCATTATATATGATAATACTAGTGCTATAAACTTAACTAAGAATCCTATTCAACACTTTCGTACAAAACACATTGAGATTAGACATCATTTCATACGAGATCATGTGCAAAAAGGTGATATTGAACTTGATTTTATGAGCACAAATATGCAATTAGTTGACATTTTCACAAAACCATTAAGTGAGGATAGATTTTGCATGATAAGGAGAGAATTGGGAATGAGTAACCCTATATCTTGATTTTTTCTAAAATTAAGTGAAATTCATATCATTTGTGTCTTAAATATAATCAAATGTGTTGATTGATTGTATGAAATACATTTCTCGTTCTTATGATTCATTGCATGCTCATATTGTAACGTTTTTTTCTCTCCAAGAGAAGGAGTTGATACCTAAACTCTATGTGTCGACCCTTAGGTTCATAAATGTTCAATCTGACACACTTTGTCTTAAGGTGTCGACACGTCATTCCTTATATGTCAACACATTAGAACAGAGAGTTCAAGATGAACTTTTGAAACCCAGGTGTTGACACCTAAGGTTCATGTGTCGACACATGTGTCGGGCCCATATATTTTAAAACACCCTAACTTTATGGTTATTTGAAATTTTCCTCTCACTCTCTCTCTATATCTATCTATCTCTCTCTCTCTCTCTATCTCTCTCTCTTTTCGAACCAAAACCAACCAACACCAACCGCCCCTCAAATCTCTCATCCTAACACCATACAAACCCTAACTGATCCATCCCAACACTTTTCATCCTCCACTAATCCTTCCATGGCACCCAAAACTGACAAATCAAGAAAGGGCAAGAAAGCCCTAGATGTGTTGACCTTTTAATCTTAAAAGGGCCAGAAAAGGAATACAAGGGGCAATCGAGCAAGGATAAGGCGAAGAAGAAGAAAAACAATAAGGGAGATTCTCGATCCTCCATAGCCCTAGAAAGGAATAAGTTATACTTTAGTGAAGACAAAGCCCAAAAGAGGTACAATACTACTTTCTCTCTTAGGAAAGTTTTCAATGGTAGATAGGTGGATTACATATTCTTTAACATGCATAGATTTGAGTTAAACAAAAAGCTAGGGAATGTGGGATGGAAACTCATGACAACCCTAAGAGATGATGTGTACCCTGATCTTGTTACCCATTTTTATGTTAATGTTGAAAGAGAATATGGAAATGTATCTATTGTAAGTTATGTAATAAGTGTCACTTTTACTTTGAGTAGAACTATTATTAGAGAAATTCTTGGCATTGGACTTGGATGATAAGTGTATAGAATGATGTGCCTAGAAAGGAACAATTAAAAGTCCTTTATGGAAGGGAGATGGATAAATGTATAAAACTCCTAGCCAATGACTTGCCTCTTAAACTTAGATTGGTGCATCACTTTGCTTACACTTTATTTATTCCCAAAGCTGAAAAATATGAGTACATTTCTGACAAAGAATTATTCTTCTTGTGGGCTTACTTGACTGACTCTAAAATAAATTTACTCTTGTTCATATTGGATGATATGTTTAAAGCCACCATAGCCAAGATCAGCCTGCCATATGGCATCTTTCTGACCAAAGTCTTTAAACATTTCAAGATAGATTTGAAGAATGAGAAGAAGAGAACCCCACAGTCCATTAATGACGAATATAATAAAAATACTCTAAAAAGGATGGGGCATATTTTGAAAGGTAACAAGTGGACTCCCAAACCCACCAAGAAAACACATGAGAGTGAGACTTCCAAAGAAAATAGCACAATAGGGAGTAGTTCTAAGGGAAGTAGTACCAAAAGAAACCTTGTTCAAGATTTTGAGAAAAGTGAAGGTAGTGCGGGTGGGTTCATGACACAAATGATGGAATCCTTAGAAAAATAGAGCAAGAAGGCAGACATTACTATCACAAGAATGATGTTTATTAAAAGAAAAGTTAGAGAATTGAAGAAGGAAATGAAGTTTCTGAGAAAAGAAAAAGGAAAAATGGAAGAAGTTGAAGAAGAAGAAAAAGAAGAGGGAGGAGAGGAAGAAAACTTGAAGAAGACAATTTTGAGAAAGAAGCAAATGAGGGTAAAAAGGATAAAAGAGAAGGTGAAAAAGAAAATCAAGAAGATAAAAGAGAAGGTGGAAATGAAAAAGACAAAGGTGAAGATGGTGAAGAGGAAGAAAATGATGAAAAGGACACTGGGACAGAGGAACAAGGCCAAGATGATGACTCCTCTGCAACTGAATTTGATGCTCCTATTCCTTCTTCTAGTCACAAATATGGGCTGAGAGATAGACCTGGAAAGAAATTCTCAAACACCATAGAAAACCATCTTGTACTAACCCCATCTCCACCTCCCTCTCCCAACTAAACTCCCCTATTTTTGCCTTCCCTCTCGCTTTTTCTCTCTTGCATTTTCATTTCGGCATATTTGAAGGATGGTGTGTCATCCTTAAAGACAATATTTATGTAATATTTTATGAATGTTAATTGTCTGAACCTTTTGTAGTATTTTTGTGAATGAAATATGACTTTGTTGTTAATGTTTTGATAGATAAATGTGTGGATTACTGCTTTATTTATAGTTATTATTTTGTTTTAAGAATTTTTTTTTTTGCTATTGTACTTGTCTAAATTCTGTATTTTATTTTTCTTTTTGATGAATTGAGAAAAAGAGGGAGAAGAATAGTAATGGTAATGGTTTTAGGATCATGCTTACCAAATGTCTAGTTTAAGTGTATGACTTTTGTTTAAGTGTATGCTTACCTAATAACTCTTGCTTTGACTGCTTACCAAATGTCTAGTTTTTGAATGTATGACTTTTGTTTGATGGGAAGAAAATTTGCATATAGTATATGGGGATAATCTATAATTTCTCCTATGATTGCTTTGATAATATTGCTTTGAAAAATTTTTGCATTATAAAATAAAGGGGGAGCATGCATCAATTACAAAATCACAAAAGAAAGGGGGAGCAATTATTTGGTATGAAATTCCACTCTTTGCTTATTTTATTTTGTCTCATACTTACTTTACAAAGGTTTTGTCATCATCAAAAAGAGAAAAATTGTTGACTTAGTGCCTTAATTTTGATGATAACTAAACCTTATATTAGTTTTCTAATGTCTTTATTTAGTGTGCAAAAAAATATAAAATAAATCAAAGATTTAATAGTTTTTTGTATATTAAAGATTATGGCATAACAAGAAAACTTGTATACAACAAGCTAAGTATGAGAAATGGAGAAGAATGGCATCTATTCAAATATCAATCCAATGAATTGATTTCGAAGAGATTGAAGGCGCTTAAAGAAGAAATCATCAAGCTTTCGGAAGATATATTGAAGATTCAAGAAAATGGTCTTGAAGGCATCAAAGGTTGTTCAAATTTGATTAACAAGAAAAAATTCTATTCAAAATTGAATTGGAGCTCCTTCAAGTAACTACACTTGATTGAAGATCATTTAGGAGTTTCTTGATACCCCAAAGTGAACACCCCTGGAAGAACTTGAATTATCTAAAGAGAATTGGCTAAGAAAGTCATAGAAGACAATATCTGAGTTCAAAGAGTCGACACATGAAACCAAAAGGCCAGACTTGAAGATTGCATTGCAGGTGTCGACACATGGGTTCAAGGTGTTAACACATGAAGACAGAGGGCAAGACTTAAGGAATGTAACTGCAGGTGTCAACACATGGTCTTGAAGTATAGACACATGGTCTTGAGGTCTTGAAGTGTCGACACATACAAGGCAGTAACCAAGGACAAGCACGATGTGTCGACACATAGAAGCCAGTGACCAAATAACAGCATGATGTGTCGACACACGAAGTATAAGTGTCGACACTTGGGTTTAACAGCTATATTTTTAAATATTATATTGGTCTGATCTCACATTAAATGAAGCCCCAATCACCTCTAACGACTCAAATTGATGAAGGAGTTTATATAGAAGACTTCAAACACATTTATTGATAAGAGATACAATATTCTTCCAACATTTGATAATCTTGAGCTAAACATTCCTTACACATTAGAATATTCCCTTTGTTCTCAAGGGTTGGCATTTAGTGAGCTATTCAATTTTTTTCTATTCTTCATAGAGAGTGTATACTTCAATTGTATATTTTCTATACACTTGTAAGCTAGAGTTTGAGTATTCTCTAGTTTAAAAAAATACTTGTGTAAGTTTGAGAAATCTTGAACAAAATTCTTGAAACATTGAAGCTTGAGTGTAAGCTTCAAGGAGAGTAAGCTAAGCACTTCAACTAGCCTATATCTTGTAATTGGATATTGCATAGTGGAAGAACACCCCAAGAGAATCTTGGGGTGAGGACGTAGATCACAAGTTGTGATTGAACCTCGATAATTCTTGGTATCTCATTTTGTGCTTTGCTTTCATTTCTTGCTTGGTTATACTATATTGCATAAACCTTGAATTACTGTTATATTGCTTAAATTAATTTTAATTAGTCTTAACTGCAATTAGTTTTAAAAAACTTAATTCACCCCTCTCTTGGATTGTCTTTTGAGCCAACAATACGTACATATAAATATTATGCGTGAATATTACGAGTATTTACTAACTATGGGATTTTCTACAGACCATGTAGCCAAAAATCTCTATCCTTTATGAGAATATGAAAATGTGACACCTTTAAATTGTGGTCTTAGTAAACTTGAGTATCGCCTTATTATATTAATTGGGTATGTATATATCTATTATATATGTGTATTAAATAGAGGCACTCAGACCTCTAATGTCCCATCCCTAATTTCCTAAAAATTCTGCAAACTTAAGACCTCTAATGACCTCTAATGTCCCATCCCAAATAGAGGCACTTAGACCTCTCATGGACAGCAGGATTTCCTATATATATATATATATATATATCTGCATTTTTTTTTTATTTTAAACTTAATGTTTAAATTTTATATCATCATCTTATCAACAAAAATTTCTGGAGCCTATATATATACATGTGTGTTAACCACACTGAGTTGAAAATTATCCAAGATATGTAAATTGGTCTAATGTCAGGCATGACTGGAGAAAAATGGTTCCTCATGAGTCGTCACAATTGGTAGAAAAAATGTTTAAATGGCTTCATGCACCTCTAGCTTTTTCTTCTCCTTCTTCCTTTTTTTTCCACGAAGGAATCACTGGGTTTTCACACCTCTCTTGCCGCTACTTGATTTGGGGTTGCGAAAACATTAAAAAAAAAGGATTGGTGGTGTTAATGGAATGGACCATAACCAAATCTCTTGTTAGCCTGTTAAAAAGTCATTTGAGGTCAGTTCATTATACAAACAAGCAAATTTTAAATATATTTTACAGTTCTTTAATTTTTTGACCTCGCCCGATCAACTTAATTACATGCATTTTGCGAATATATAAAATACTAAACTCGATCCTGATTGGTTCGATTAAAACTCGTTTGAAATTAGCTCGAAAGGAAACAAGTCAATTGAATGTATTTTAAAGCTCGTTAAATTTTCAAATCAAGTTTGAATAACCTATTACTATGATCAACTCGTCCTGTTTTCAGCCCTACATAAACAGGGTATCCGTCCACCTGCCAATAACAGCATTACCCTTTCCAATGAGGGTAAGGCGAGATTCGATCACTAGCCTTTGGTAGGGACAAAATTTCGATGGTATAGAACTAACTATTGTCCCTGAAATTTAAGTATTATTGTAGATAATAGCAAAAGTTGTATTAGAAAAACACAGATGCTATCTCTGCTGGATTCGTTTTTTTTTTTTCCCTTTGGTAGACTACCCCACCAAGAGACTCTGTATTTGCAAGAGTAAATGAGTTGTTCACATGGTCCCATTAGCATTAGCTGTAATAATGATAGCCTTAATTCCCAGTAATTCATGCTTAGGTAGGATTTAATATTGGGTTCCAATTGAAATGCTAGTCTTTCATTTTCCCATTAAAAAAACAAAAGAAAGATGGGCCATGAACAATCAACTAACAGATGGTTTCTAGAATTAGATGTGAGCCTTGTGTCTAACAAGAAGCAGAAAGTGACCATTAGGAGTTACATTTTCTACAACAGATACTCAAAGCGCATAAATTTGCCCACAATATTGAATATGCGCACATTATATATACATATATGATAAGGTGCATTGAAAAGTCCGAACAGCTCTAGACTCCTTATTGATTTCAAACCACTTTAACATACATATACGCGCGTACACACATATATATCTATATATATAGAGGATATATAAATCTCTCTCCCCAAATTTCTCTCCCGTTGCCTCCTCCTCCTCCTCCTCCTCCTCCTCCTCCTCCTCTCTCTCTCTCTCTCTCTCTCTCTCTCTCTCTCTCCTCACTTTGGTTTGAAAATCTAACCGTTTCACCTTATTATCATCTCCGTATACCAGATATTCATTTCCGGTCGCATATCAACTTTCAGCATAAACATGGGGTTTAAAGCTCTTCATCTCAAGCTCAAGGTAACTCTCTTTCTATCTCTAGCTCTATACATAAATATATATATATATATATATAGATGTGTATATATTACACCCACAAACAAACAAATTACATGGGTTCTTGGACAATCAGAAGATTTGATCAGAGGGGTTTATGAAATATGGTAACTTTTGTGTGTCCAGTAAGAACAACCCTGAAAATCATGTTTTCACTCTTTGATCACTTATTTTCCCCAAGACCTTCTTCTTCCATTGCGCAATCCTTGGATGCAGCTTTTTTAAGCACCTTTGGACTTGCCTTCTAACATTTTCCATAGCTTTTAATAAAAAAATAATTCCAGAAGCCAAATCCAAAGCCCACAAAATAAACTAAATCCATGCATGCATATGGAAATTTCTGAAAGTGTTTGGTAATCTGGATAATGAATTAATGGGGAGGCGTTTCGGCTGAGAAGGGTTCTTCTCATCGCATATGTTGGGAAGAAGAAAAGATCAGAGCCTGAGTTTGGAAAGAGACCTTCATGGATGGTGCCAGTAACACATGGGTATCATGTTGTAGATGATCAGTCATCTAGAGTCGAGTCAAATGGCGAGCCAGAGCCCGACTCGATTGTGGTACAGAGAGAGCAAATTGAAGAGATTGAGTTGTGGTTTTTTGGAGTTTTCGATGTCAGAATCGGAGACGGAGTTACCAAGTTCATGCAGTCACATCTGTTCGATAACAAACCTAAAGAGGTAAAGAAGTGATTCCCTTTCAAACTTGCTCTCAAGAAAAATACAAATAGCTTTCTACAACAGAAAACATTTCTTAACTAGTCACCTTGATTTAATCGGATCCGGCTCCTCTCTAGTTCAATGTATACGACTACAACACCATTAAAACACAAAATCAATGGTTTATAAACTATCACGTCATTAAGAGGTTGAAGACATTAATGCACTGCACCAAAATATATCGTAATCTGTTTTGGATTTAATATAAAGATTTGGTGACATGACTCTTTCACAGCCATTCATCACCTATTTTTATTAAATTTGGAAATCTCCAGTTCCGCAGCCAAAACTGGAGATGAGCCAAATCTGATTATATGCATTGTTCTAATCCTGAATATGGTACTAAATGAGTGAGCAATCAAAATTCATAGGCCTGGTTAGATAACTATATAACTCACTTTACAGTCTCAGCTAAAGAGGAAAAGCAAAGAGGCAATGAGAAAGGCGTACCTTGGAGCAAGAGCGAAGATCAGAGAGGCAGAGAAAGCAGAGGACACACGGAAAGTCGGTTCAGCTTCTGCCCTTGTGATCAATGGGGAAAAGCTTGTGATAGCCAACATGGGTGATTATAGAGCTGTTGTGTGTAGAGATGGTAAGGCTCATCCAATTAGTAGAAGGCACCAGCAAGGGACCAAAAGGCATTGGTCTCGAAAATTCATTCCAGGCATGAAAACTCTTTCCCCCTCTGATGTGCAAGAAATGTAGAACAGTTCTATACCTAAATCTTGAATTCACAAAGATACACTGAATTGCAGTTACCCAAATAAACAACAATACATGAACAACTATACAGAACTTTAAAAATCATGTTTCTAGCTGTACTTTTGATTCTGATTGATAAGCATGTCTCAATCGAAAAGCATGCTGTATGTCTCGCTTGATTTGAGTTTTGAGTTCTCTTTGGTATTGTTTTTATCAGGTGTCATACGCATGCCTAAAGTACGCATATTAGCAAGCGATTCTGGCAGTTCAGCAGGCACTAAACCATCTAAAAGCTCAGAGCTTGAGGTTGGAGATGAAAGAATAGACTCTGATACAGAGTTTGTCATCCTAGCAAGCACTGGCATCTGGGAGGCACAATTCACTTCATTGAACTAAGAGGCATTCCATCACATTTCCTGAGTGTTCCATTTTCTTTCAGTCTCATGCCCCAAATCATTCTTCACATTGGGTGTATTAATACACAGCATGATTGTCTTTGGTTTTGTAATCTCTCTCCAGGTGATGAAGCATCAAGAGGCTGTGAATCTCATCAGGCACATGGAGGATCCACAAGAAGCTGCTAAATGTTTAGCAAAAGAGGCTTTAACTAGAATGAGCAGAAGCAATATTTCCTGCTTGGTCATTCGGTTTGACTGACTCCAGTTTCATGCATGCTCAAGGCTTCTGACTGACATCTAGTGATGTACTCTTAGTTGGTAGAGATACCAAATAATTTTGAATGGATATTCAGTGTCTTGAATACTTTTGTATGAATATTTTAGTGTCTTGAATTTTTTTTAAATGAATATATTAAACGGTGCTCTATTGCGACTTAAGCATCATGGGTACAGAAATAACCTCTCCACAGGAAGGTAAAGTTGCGTGCCTTTAACCCTCCCAAGATCCCACAGCAACAGGAGCCTCGTGCACTGATGTCACGGTCATGCAAGCGTGTGTTGAGTCCCAGATCGAACATGTATTGGAAATGTGCTGGGCATGTAAGCGGGTGCACGAGAAACCCTAAACTAGTCTTTTTGGTGTGGAACTGACTTGTGACAAGTGGTACTAGAGTCAACCCAAGAGTACTGCCATATGGCTTTGGACATTGCTGCTCGGGTCCCATGTAGAGGTGTGGGTTCCCCTAGCGAGGGCGCCTGTGATTGAGCAAGGTAAACTATCATGGCCGTGCAGACGTGTTGAGTCCCACATTGGGTATGTATTGGAAAGGTGCTGGGAATATAAGCTGGTGCTCTCCCTAGTTGCTCCAACTTCGAAACCAGGAGTCCAGATGGTTTCCATGTCACCCGTGCCGGGTTTCCTGCCATTCCGTGCCCTCCCAAACAGAAAGTGCGGATGAGAAACTCTAAATGTGACTATTCATGACAACTGGGCTCCCCTATTTCACCTGCGCCAAGTCTCAGGTTTACAACCCAAACTTGGGCAGCACAAAGTGCTAGTTTTTCCCTAATAATGAAGTTGACATCTTTTAGTCAAGAACACTGATGCTAAGCCATTGGGAGTCCAAATTTTGGTGCTGATTCCAACATCTAACTCGCTAACATTTGATTTCCCTAAATGACATATCCAAACTCTCCTCACTGAGAACGGCTTATTTCCAACAACATCCTAGCATCCCGACCTCTCCAGGTTCAACTAAAACACATGAAAGCTCCTGCATCATTATGTCCATTCTTGCAAATTAAAAGGATAGATAGACCTATTAACAAGAATACGGAACCATGGGGACATTTCCTGTTAAGATAATTCAACATTACGCTAGAAACAAATTTCTTCACCCAGTTTTGGAGGGGATTTAGAGTATTTGGCCGGTAAAACTGATATTCAAGTGAGATCAACCGGTTCTCCGGTTTTGTAGTAGAGATGGAATTCAAAACAACCATCAATTGTAACCCCAAAAGAACCAGATTCTGTAAACAACATAGAGAAAGAATGAAAAGAATATCTTATTGAAGCTAGTACAAGTACATCTGAAATTCTTTGGTTAGTTGTAAATTGCCCCAGGGCTATAGAATCCCGGACCTACACTGAGGTATTGATGGTGCTTCTCAAATATGGCAAAGCACTATGTAGAAAACAAGATACAATGAAGCATAAAAATAATTTTCTATTCAATCAGTTAGAAAGGGAGCTGCCACCAAATTTAGCCATATAGGAATTCAAAAATGGATTTGAATGTACGGTCACCAATTTATACTAACAGACAGTACCGGTGTAAAAATTGTCTCTGTGGTAGACATGCAAATTGATGCATGACATTTCTCACTTTTCACAAACCACAAAAGGCCAAAGAATAAAATAGATCTGCAACTTCACTTTAACATCCGCATTGTCATGTTGTCGACTTCTTTTCGCTGGTCTTGCTACGAAAGGGTGACAAGAGAGAGAAGTGGCGCGAAGCTGTAGTCAATGAAAGAAAATAATCGATCCAGAATCCTCATTAATTCAACAGCGGAAAAGAAATGAGTCTCCAAGAATGTAAGCAGTGTAGTGATTACTTACATTTTTGGGAAGTAGTTTTAGCAGATGGTGCTTCATCTTGAGAGATTAGATTCTTCAATGTATGAACTGACAATAAGAATCATCAAATAAAGGTTAGGTTGTAAACTAGTTTTATGGCTGAATAGGAATCAAGGTAACATAAACTTATCAATAAACCAGCAAAATGGGATAATATATTTAAATCTAAACATAATTCTAAACGAGCATTAGGTGGAGCAAATGGATACAGTTAAATGCCAGAAAAAAAAATGGCGGAAAGAAAAAAAAAAACTCACCGTCTCTGATATTTGTTGAAAAGCATATTATCCTTATGTGTTTGTTTGTATCTTGAAAAGTTAGAAGTATCCTTTGTTTTAAATAAATAAAATGTGTGGTTGATTTAAACTGTTTCAATGTGTCCAAAGATCTATGAACTAGCTCATGCTTGACTAGCCAAGTAGATGAACAACCAGCATTCCTTTAACTTTATTACTAGTCCTACGTAAGAGAACAGTAGGCTATTCAATTTCCATGCAGTGTAGCATTAGAATGTCCCATAAATAAATAAAAAAAGGATGAACAGGCATCTTGCACTAGTTGTCCAACACCACTTTTCCCTACTCAACAAGGAAACATTATATCAGTAGAAGTTCTATACAAAAATTCTCCTCCAGAACGAGGTAGCAATGACATTTTGAAAATATAGATGAATGTTGGTGGTCCTTACTTCTGAAGCAGTAGACGTTAAATGAGCCACATCATTTCTCATGACATAAATAGAATTCTGATAGTCTTGCTGTACTCACTAGTTGTACTTTGTCCTTTCTTTCACAAGTAATGAATTACAACAGCTACTGTTTTCTAAAATAAGAATGCTATGGATAAATATGGGTCTCCCTTTTTTGGCTCCTTCCAGCACCCTCACTCAATTATCGTGGACCATAACCGGGGAATGTCCTTTACCTTCTTTTTTGCTTTTACCTTTCACGATGCAAAAACAAGATAAAACCATAGTGAACAAGCAACAGACTGATGGAATTCAATTAGATTTTGATTGATCTAGGTCAGGCTTACATTTCAGGTGACACATCTGCAAGTTACTTTATCAATATTGGATATGAATAATAGAATATCTGAAAGGAAAGCCTATATCACCATTTCAACTTGAATAAGATTCTTAAACATAGAATCACTACTTGTGTAACAGTTTAGATTACAAAAATTCTATTCAGTTATTTATTTGTGATACACTAGATGCTGTTTGTTGTGTAGTCACGTGCAGTAGAACCCAAAAGTTCTGGAGCACAATTATGCATTTGATATTTCATTGTCTATAACAGTGTAAAAGGTACTAAAACACATATTACCTCTGCTAGAAGAAGCTGCATTTGTTGCACTGTCATCTACCCCTGAATCATTAACACTTGCATTATCTGATTCCACACTGTGCTCACCTGCAGCTGAACCATGATTCTTCCTCCCAAACTTCAGAAGTCGTCTAAACCCTTTTGGTGAATCCTTTACCTGAGGCTTCTCCAGAGCTTCTGGAATCTTTTCTAATTTTATGTTTTTAAAACCAGATACAGGTGCTTTAGGAGTAGCCAAACCTGCTGTAACTGTCTCCAAGCTCGTTGAAGGTGCTTTTCCATACTCTGAATTTTCAGTACAAGGGTTTTCTAAAGAAGAGAGCCGAGCATAAGGGGCTTGGTAAGGTTTTCCAGCTGTACGGATGCTTGAAGTCTTGGGTGGTTCCTTCTCCTGATCAACATATCGTAATATATCATAAAAATAGATCAACCAGAAAATTTGATTGCTGGACAATGCAACAAACTATGAATATTTCTTTTTCATACCAAAAACTTTACTGGAGCAAAATTAACTTGCTACTTCAGCAAGTTCAGAACACTAAACCAATTGAAATGCATTTTAGCATTTCAAGACAGGTTCAAATGGTGCTTATTTGTTAAAGTGGAAAGTAATAAATGTTTAAGCTATTATAGCAGATTTTGGGACTGTCAGCTGCCACAAATACAAGTACGGTTTAGTATACTGCTCTACTTTAAAATTGTGAAATTAAATCAAAATTTGTTGGTGAAATAAAATTGCTGCTAGGATCTTAAGTAGGAATATCAACTAGTTGCCCAAAACAATCAAATTTAAAAGATACCAGTGTACCAGAACCTGCAATAAAATAAAAAAACAAAAATACAGGTAGTACTCAGTGCACAAGGCCCCCACTTTCAGCAGGGCCTCAGAGAGGTAGTAGGTTGGCAGCCTTACCCCAATTTTTTGAGGAGAGGCAAACCAGTGCCACAGCAGATAGCACTTGCCACTGCGCCAGGTCACAACCTCTTATTAGAAGCTGCAATATGTTCTCTAATAGATTGAGGAACCACCAACATTAGCAGTCAAATAGCTTTTAAATCCAATAGTGAGGTTTACAAAGGTTATAACTGATAAGTATACTTATTTATTCAATTAATCATTTATTAGAGAAATGCATAAAAGAGCATTTAATGCTTCCTTATGAAATATTTCTTTTTCATTAATTATTTTTAAAGAATTACCATGTTCTTGGATCATAGAATTGTAACACCCAATGACGTGCAATTTAATTAGTTTCACTGGACAGAATGCAAATCACATCCCTTCAATATGCATAAATCATAATAAAACAATTTTGATTTTACCAATCCTACCTCATAAGACCTGGATTGCTCTCCTAATTGGCTTTGAATGGGTTCTATATCAACTCCATCCATGGCTGAAGCTGGTGCACGAATAGCTGCATACTCTGATATCATCTCAAATTTCTCTATTTTGTCATGATTGTCATAATTTTCCTTTTGTACACCCAAACTTTCTCCTGATGCATGTACAACAGGAATAGCAGGCTTCTCACACTCGAGCATCACAACAGTCTTCTCAATTACTGGATTGTCATCCACATCACTCTGATGTGTGTGTTTGTCATTGTTCCTATTTAATTGAGTACTTCCAGAAGTTACAGAAGACTTGTTTCCATTGACTTTCTGTGTCATCTGTTTGAGTGCTGATTTGTTCCGGCCTACATCCAAAGGTCCTTTAGATGTTCTGATCTTCAGTTCAGGAAGAGTTGCAGCCTTGCTTCTATCAAGGTTCATAATAGCGGAAATTTTCTTGCTCTCAGGCTCCTTAGATACCTTTGGTTTTGATATTAATTCAGTACTTGGTGTCTTCAATGGAGCAACAGAAGAACTGTTGATTGTCTTAGGCTCTGATAATCTTCTGATTCGCCCCGTGGAAGCCTTTGAATCAGGAGTAATACCACTACTTTCTTTTCTTGGCTCTGGCAATGATGAACCTGATCGAGTCAACCTATTTCCTGGAAAGTGGCTCCCATTAATTGACTTGCTGGTTTTAGCAGCTTTCTGAGATTCACTGGATCCAAGTGAAGCAGTTCTTATCTTAGATCTCTGTAGAGGAGATGATGATCCTGGCTCTGAATCACTGAACTTTGATCCTCTGTGAGAGCTTAGGGAAAGTTTTGTTGGCAATTGTTTTCTGGTTTGTAGTGAGGGTGATGACTTAGCACCAGTGTAACTGGCTCTTGCTGCAATTCTCTTTTGCCTCTCCATCTTCAAAGCTTCCAGTCGTTTTAGCTGTTCCTCTTCCTGTGAAAGAAATTATATGAAGATATAGAAGTCCATCGGAATTGCCAAACATGCTAGCTAGCAAGAGAAACATTAAATTGAGACTGTAAGAACATGCAGCAAATGCTAGCAATGCAAATTGGTAAGATGCGATCTCACAAAAATCGCAGGCCATTTTGCTGTTAAGTGCTCTAAATTTCTCTCTGTGCTGTAGAGTGTTCTAAGCATAATAAGCAGAAGTACCTTTTCTTTCTTCATTTTCTGGAGATCAGCTTTGAAAGTTCGTAGTTTCTCAGCCCGTGCTCGTGCGTCATCTAAAGGACTCAATTTGGATGGTTTCCCTTTCCATATTGGTCCACCAGTCTTCTTTTTATCCAAAGCATCTGAAGTAACTTTTGACTTCCGGTCCTTGTCCGACTTCTTGGACCCTTGCTTAACATCTGCCACTTCTCCCTTATATCTGTTATCCAGTGAAGCAGCATCTTCAGCACGACGCTGCATTTCATAGTCTAAAGCAGGGTCATACCCAATAGTCCTTTTCTCTGTACCACATTCAGGCATCAAGCTCAAATCATCTGGCTCATAGTTAACATGGTTTCCAGTTCTATTAGAACGCCTTTCTGACTTCTCAAATGTCGAAGGGAGCTCAGAATCCATGTCAACAGCAGTTCTGTCATAAGCACCAACTTGATGTAGCGACACTGACCGGAACGGAACTATGAAGGATTCATCAGTCGTATCTTGTGGCGAACTCCTATCCAAATTATTGGTGGAATGGGCGTATCCATTTATGGCCAGCAAATCTGATGAACTCACAGAATGTGATTGGTTTTGTCGTCCAACAATCATAAAATCTTCATTTGCAGTTCTCCTGTATACAACCTTTCTTCCATTTATTTCTGTAGACTGTATGTCCATTTGGTCATCTGTGGATCCTCTACCATCGCCATAATGACCCTCTCCTCTAGAAACTAAGACTTCATCATTTGATGTCCTCAACATCCGACTCACATTTCCACTAACCTTATGGAAGTCAACTAGCCTCCCTCCTTGTAGTTCAACTGGATCTCGCCCAACAACAGCTAAAGGATCATCACCAACTGTATTTTGTCGTCTCTTGAATTGAATATTCTTTTCCAACTCAAACATGCCTTGATCGGCAGCACGATTACGTTCATCAGTGTCTCTCAGTAAAAAATCTTGAAATGCTTGCCAGTGTTCTCCATCTGCCTCCTTTCCATAAATAGTTTCTTCCTTATCATATGAATTTGATTTATCCATAGATTTTGCCTGACTTCCTTTTCTTTTCGAGGGCAAAGACTTCTTGTGCATCATCTCTGGAGCACTGGCCTGTAAATCTCCAGCTTCCTTGTCAGTTTCAGAGTCAGAAGCTGATTGGGATTCACTACCTGAAGAATTTTGCCCTTTTGAAGCGATGTAATTGATGTTCCGAATGACAACCATTCCTGATTGCTTTTTATCTGATCTGCTGGCATTATTCCGTGGTCCCTGGCTTTGTGAAGCTTCCTTCTCCAACTCCAACTCACTTTGTGACCTTGTTTTGGTGGCATCCATCTCCCATGCTTCTGATTCAGTGTGGCTATCTCTACTATCCATGGAGTGCCATTTCTGTCTTGCTCTATGACCAACATTGAATAGAGGATCCTCCACCGGTGGATAAGGTGGATGATAAAACGGGCCATTTCCTGGATAGTTCTGATAGTAGGGCATTCCTTGCACAGGATATGGTTGAAAGACTGGCAGTGTACCATTTGGAGAATGTACCGGCCATGGAGGAAACATAGGATATGGAAACTGGCCTTGAAAATATTCGTGTTGACCTCCTGGGACTTGGTGATCCATGGGATGCCTTTCATCTGGGAAACAAGTGGATACAGTTAACTGGAGAAGTGGAAGTAGTTTTCAAAATTCAGAAAGTGAAAGAATAATGAAATCAAGACCCCATCAATGAAGGAGGAGGAGAAGGGGGAGAGAAAATAAGGACATAATAGCGAACTTATCCATAAAATAAAAAGGACACAACACTAAGGTTATAATTAGCAATTGAGTGGCATCATATGAGGAGACAATGCAACAACGAAACTCCCCTTGGAATTTTTTGGGCAGATTACACTAACACCCCTTGGGTTTATGACAATTACAAACAGGCCTCTACATTTTTCAAAATTACATTAACACCCCTAGTTAGGATAATTGGGTGGAAAATGCTGATGTCATCAACTTAAAGTTTCAATATGACAAAAATACCCTTATCTAATGACATTTACTAAATTTAATTTTTCACACATTTACATAAATTATATAAATATAAAATTGATAAATTTTGCAACTACCATTTTTTGTTTTTGATAAGCATATAACTAAGAAAGCGCTGAGGGGAGCCCAACCCTGTACACAGGATGTATACAAAGGCTATACACAGGACGCAACCCTGTACATATCAGTACCTAAAAATCTATTGGGAATGCGATTTCCCCAAAAAATCAACAAAAGAGTGCAGTTTAAAAGGGAAAGTCTCATTAACACAAAAATACAAGGAAATCAGCACCATCTCTTTCAAACTGTGGGCGGGGTTCTCCACTCCTTCAAAAGTCCTCCTATTCCTCTGCTTCCATAAACACCACAGCAAGCAAACTGCCATACTGATGGCTTCGGTTTTGATGCAAAGCATGGACCATGTCCTAATCTTTAGGTTCACGACTTTGATGGATAACTTTACCAGATTCATTCCACCACTGCCAGGGATCATCATAATCCTAACTTAAATTCAAAACAAAAGAACCTAATTTCTCCATTATTTTCAAAAGACCCTCAGGCATCAGCAGCCAGTATGTGACCAAAATGGTTTACTAAAATAGGTGCACCCAGGGATTTTCTAAAAACAAAGGGATAGTCTAGCATGCTATTCAAAATGAGGCCAATGAGAAATACTGGTTCTTCCCGTGAATCTGTGGGCAACTGACAAGGTTATATGGCCCTTGATATTAGCCCTTGCTATTGATCAGTATGTTTACCATGTGATAAACCAATTAAAGAGATTGACCCTTTTTTCAAGTCCAAGTATGAAAACAACATATTAATCTTTCATTCCTTCAAAGCCCTAATATTTACCAAACTGGCATGGAAGTCCAAGCAACAGTTTACATTCCATAAGCATATAAACTGCCTCTTACACAGCACCTTTAATATGCATCTTCTGCACTTGTGTGTGGATGAAAGGTGGAAACAGTGGAATGACAAATTTGGAAGAAATGATGACAGAGGTGGGAATCTGGTGGATTCCTTGATAAGATTAGAAGAAAGAAAGGATGACATCTGTTGTTGGTACAACCACTTGCTAATGACTTGGAGCTCATACCTGCAGTTGCATCAATGGCTGCTTTTCCATTGTTCTCTGAAGCTAAGTCACCACGTGATTCACTTGGTTTGTTGACCACGCTAGAAAGCATAATGTCTGATGCATTCATGGCACAGAAGCCAGATCGGCTGGACATTGCTTCCGCTGCTTCAATTTCGGGCCATTGTCCTGTTTCATGCTTTTTCTTCCACAGATCTATGTACCTTAAGCAGGCATCCCTGTTGCATAGATAAATATAACATCAGATGAAAATGATTTCTAACAAAAATAAATAAATTGCTGCAGGTCCACAAATTGTTGAAAAAGGGAACTCAAAGCTCTACTTGGCTTCAAAGTGGGAGGGGGAGGATGAGGACGGGGAACAGAAATTAAAAAAAAACAAAAACAAAAACAAAAAAAAAAAAAACAAAGGGGGAAGAGAGAGAGAGAGAGGAATTGCTGCTTACATTAAACGTGATGCTCCAAAGCATTCAGCAAATGACACCAGCGGTGCCATGTGATCAATTTCAAAACCAGCAGCTACAGCACGTGCAAAGGCCATGCCTTGCTCTTTCTGCAGCACGGTTTTGCGTGTCTCCAGGACTTTTAAAAGCTGGACTCTGATTCAATATGTAACTTAAATACATAAGAACAGGGCTCCTAAAAATATTCTCAAATATTTTCACCCATTAGACAACAAGCAGATGACAGCAGACATCACTCCATTAAAACATTACAGTTTCTTTTTTATTTTTTAACAAATCCAGTTCATTCTTGAGCAAAAAACAATTTTGTTCATTTAAAAAATTTACGTGAGTATGGATGTGAAAGCAGATGATGCAGAACCAATGGCAATAGATTATCGGGTTTTCCCGTACAACATGATCATGAGACTTTCCATGTGTGCAAGCATGCCGGGGCATATATATCTAATACCTGATGTCATTAGGCTTTCCCACCATAATATAGGCACATGTAATTAAGATGCTGTAACACTATCAAAATATTTAGGCCAGTGCAAATAAGTGCCACGAAATAGATACATCCAAAGTGACATTTTTATCATATCGAGACCTATATTCACGCAAATTGCTTAGCAGCTATATTTGTAGGTACATGCAGCTATTGCACTTAGAAACAGACAGACATGGGAATCCTCTACAATCTAGTCACTGGAACACCTGTGCATTTGCAAATGAGTTTTCATAAAACAAATACTTGAAGACATGCATACCAATGTATTAAATTGAGTTACCTTCACCTCTTCTGTATTCAAACTAAAATATGCTTCTTTGAGTTCAACGCCATTAGGACCAAGATAAAATTAAAGATAAAGATTGCATGCATCTAATCAGTAGATATGGGTATCCAACAATGCAATATAAGCAGAAAAATGAGATAACCTTTCAGAATATTTTGATATTTAACCAAAATTAAATCATGGAAACAATTTGACCCCGGTTACATCCAGATTTAGTTACTACATGTCTGTGCTCCAGCAAACTAAGTTGTGACCGACTATATCAATAAATCAGGTTCGAAGTTGATTGAGAAAATTTGAAAACACCCTCAAGTAACAAAAGAAATGGCAAAAATAATTTTATCACCAATGGTAGCACCAGAACATACTTTGAATTTCCTTCCTGTGCAACAGAACCATTTGCCTCCGGTGGATGCACATCAGACTGCCAGAAAAAGAGACCATGTTAGGATAATATATGATAAGTCCATAATATGAAGAAAATACTTGATGCCCAGTTACCTTGTAAAGAACAATTGCTTTTTCCTCATTAGCATCAGTCATAGTTTTGGTGCCTGCTCAAAATTGAGTGTAATCAATACCACAAGGAAAAAGTAATTCAAATTCAGCAAATAATATGTTCAGCGTCTACTGCAGCAGAGTACAAACATCACTGGATGGAATCTTTACCCAAATAAAAAGTTTCAAATTGAATTATCAAAAAAAATAAGATAGAAGTTTCAAATTGACAAAAAAGAAAGAAGGGGGAAAAAGCATAGAAAATAAATAAAAAAGAAAGAACGTGTAGAAAATCATTGAATAAAGAAGAACCAAAAGCAGAGATGCCAAAGAAGCCATTTCAGTTTTTGATAAGTGATGCCAAAGAAGCCTTATTGCACAAGATTTGCAAATTTTAGCAACATACACTTTTTTCCCCATTTTATGCATACCTTCACTGCTTCCCACAGGTTTTGCTTGATAGTCTTCTACCTGCCAAACAAAAGGGGAGTAAAACCTTGAATGTCCTTTCCATGACATATAGAACATAAAAGTTCTGATACATAATGCTTACAGTGCTCAGACCCATATCATTGTTACCCTGAATGGCAATTGCTTCGTCAATCTGCAAGATCTCACATTCTACAGTGTACACTCGTTCCAATATCTCTGGAGTGCTCACAAAACGAACAAACCTGTGGAAACAAACACAAATTAGTCCTTACTTTTTCCTTCTTGTTTGGCAGGTACACATGTTAGTCTGCATCCTATTTCCTTTGAAGCCTCAAATTGAAGGGCAATATCAATAATGCAACACACAACTGTTGAGTTGGAACAGCAGCTTCAAGACCGAAATAATAACAAATTAACAAATTTGCAAATTAGAGAGATCCTGGTTCCTCTATGAGTCAAAGATGCAAATCAACTGCCAGAATGTAGTAGTCAGCCGGCCAGGTTCTACTCCTCTATGAAAATTGTTTCCTTGACAAATTGTTGCAATTAGTAGAGAGTTGAATGAGACGCCCATTCCATGGCTAACACCATTGACCAATCCAGAGTAATGTCCCAATACACAATTTAATTAATATACTATCTGTTAGATGATCTAATCCCAAAATCAAATTATAAATGAGGGTAATGTTCCATACTGATACAAATACATAATGCAATTAAGTAGCAGAAATAAAAAGAAACAAACAATACTTATTGAAAACGACTTATATTTGTAAGATGACCACCAAATAGAAAATGGCCTATATATTTTTACTTATCAAAAAATAAAAGCAAACTATCATGTGAGTTGGTTTCAGTAAAATGTAACAACCTGATGACCACAAAAAGGAATGTAATATCTGGTTTTTTAAATTACTTTTGAATGGCTGGAAGATGAGACTGGATATTTACTTTCGTTTATAAGGGGTACATGTCAAGGAATATGACGTTCAGTTTTTCAAAATCAGTTTAACTAGCTGTAGTCTATCACTGGATATTCACTACCAATCAAATGGTTTAGTATGACAAACAAGCACGAAAATGTTTGCAATGAACTTTTGAATCCCAGTATCTGTAGCTACCATCTAAGAAGCACAGACATGGATATAAGTAAGAACATAGGTACAAACACAGGATACGGCAATTTTCAAAAAATGAGGAAATGGACATTGTAGGTTGATGGTTTATATATTTTTATGTGTTATGTATGTGAAGGTAACATCTCAAACCATCAAAAGTATTGAAAAACAACACCTATTCAACAAGAAAAACACCATTCATACCATAATTTAAACATTATTCGACATCAAATAAGATGAAAACAAGTTCACAATTTAAGCACAACAATTTAATAGGTATAAATCCACATTATTTCTATTCTACAATTGTACCCCAAGTTATTTTTTTGAAACTTGCTATGTGTTTTAAATGCCCAAATGATGGGTATGTGTGTCTTCCAAATGTCTGAAGCTTGTCCAGTTCCAAAAACATTGGAAAAACATAAGACATGTTAGGGTGCGTGCCAGACACCAATCGAAGAGTGTTCAACACTTATCTGTCATGAACACAATACCTTCTTATAACTATCCGTGCTTCTCAAGTTACCATTATTAAAGTAGTTTATTGTTCCAAAGATATTCTCAACTTTATTTTTCCATTAGTAGTTACTAAATCATGCTGATGGAAAAAGTAAGGTAAAAATGTATCTGAAACAGTAAACGAGGCTCGGGCAAAAACCTTGGCACAACCCAGTGCCCTCTTCCACCCAGTCAGACACAAAACCCACCGCTTTCTCTCCTGGCCCATGACCTAGGCTGTTTGTTTGCCCCACCACATCGATCACGTGTGGTCTCTCATCGAATCTTTTGAAATTCAAATGTCCTTCAGCCCACGTGCTCCTCCCACGCCTCTCTATGCCATGTTCTTGAAACATTAGAGCCTCCCCTAATCCCAATGCCCAAAGCGCCTCCCCCACGCATTCTCCCCCATTATTATCCAGCTCTTGCTTAAGCTCCATTTCCTACTCTGGCTATCTCACCTTCTCGAATATGGTTGCCTACTCAGGCCAAAGTGGGATTGAGTACCTCTATGATCCGGCGAAAAACCCTTATTTACAGTCACACGCAAAGCTAAGTCTGACCATGGTAGAATCTCTGCCATCTCCTTGTAAGTCCGTCCCTCTTCCACCTTTCCTTTATTTAGAGGACTACATTGGTTCTTCAGTTCCTAGCAATTTCACCCCATCCTCCTCCTTGTGTAACCTCCGAGACCAGAATCAATAACTTCCTACCCCCCTCTTTTAGGGCTTAGGCTGAGGAACCTTCCCATACCATTACTCCTCCTTTCTGACCTAAGTTGATGCAAACCCATGCAGTATATTTGTGGACGCTAGGCTTGATACTGCTCCCAGAAGCCTCTTCCATACCTTCACTGAACCACAAAAACTCACTCTCGTTCATCTTCATAGATCAAACGTACCTGCTTCTCTTTCCACTAGATGAGAGGATGGACCAGATGAAGCCGAGTCCTCTCCTCATTGCACTAGCTCGAACGTGATCCATCCTACTTGGAACATCCACCTCTGTACCATGAACGCCATGAGTTAATCTCCTATGAAATGCATAACTGTATACACTGACTGTATATGGTTGCACCCCTTGGAACATCCATTCTCTCTGTGAAGCACGTCATTTAATATGAAGTTTTGCCTCAATGAAACCATGACTAAACCAAAACTTGAAATAACCCCCCTTTGAAATTTAATTTATAAGCTTATAAGCTTAAGTTGCATGAACTGATACATATTATGGAAATTTTGACACATTATATCAGTTGCTACAGAAAAAAATAGTATATTAATATGGATTTATTGCATGCGAGGGATAATAGGTTATGGGAGTAAACTGGCCAAGGAAGGCCCTTTGGGAAGTTAATGATAGGTGCTAACACAGCAGAGACCACCAGAGGCAGAGGAGAGATAGTTGAGCCAGTTCTAGAAAGCAAGGGAGTGGCAGTAGAGATTATGGCTTAGTTCTGAAAGTGAAATTCTCAAGCTTGCTTCTTACTTTTGTTGTGGGAAGGATGACTTTTCTTTATATAAGCGAAAAGGCCTAGAGAGGAGAGCCAGCCCTTGACTATTCAAGGCTTGCTGGCTCGTCCCCCTTTAGCCCGACAGATTGGACGTCAAAGTTGCAACCAAGATCTTCCAGGGGTAGGTGGCATTTGGCAAAGTATTGTATAGTTGACCTACATTAAATGTCGTTGTCCTCTTCTTCTTAAATGTGTTTGTCAATATATCCTTGACGAAGATCTCTCTCTCTAAAACCGGTCAAATGGCAAGCTCCTCAAGGAGGGTGAGGCTGCCCTCTTTGACGAACCCTCAACTCTAGCCTCCCCAATTCAAAAGTCTCCAGACGGTCCCACGCAAGAGTTACGCCGATGGGGTCCTTGGGTCTTACTCCCACCATAGGTTATGCTAAGCTACCCTGTGGAGAGTCAACCGAATAATGGAGAACTTGAGGCTCAAGAGGAGAGCACGATCAACGGAAATGTTCCATAGCTGAGCCAGGAGATGGCGAGCATGAACCCATAGGAGAAGCGTGCTTGGGTACAGATGCCCTCAGCCAGGCTGAGGGGAGCAACGTGGAGTTATCTCATTGGTCCATCTGCCACCTCATCGAGTTAAAATGTGGGACCAAGTATACAAAGAGAGAAATGATGTACTACCGATGCACCCGCCAATAGGGGATCTAGTCACATGCCTAAGATTCATTAGTTTTTCCCATATCCATCCATCCATCTCAACCAATCCAAACTCTTAATATTATTCGTCATTTGTTGAGCATTCTGAAAGCAAACGTTTTTATGCTTTTGCTCGAAAAAAGAAACAAAAGCACCTTCAAAATGTGCAGGAAAACGATATGCAGATGTTAACCAGTTGTGTTGATTTTGACTAGGACTTTAAAGTATATATATCAACTATACAACATGACTTTGTGAGTTCCAACAAGAGAGTTGTTCAGACCTTTACACCGTGCCCTTGGTGAACCAAGTTGTGTCTCTGCCAGGTTCAGGTTCAAGCAAAATTGAATAACCGCCCTTCACAATCTGATCTTGAGCTGTCTTCAGGTGGGCAAGAAAAGGATTCAGCAAGCCAGAAGTAATTTTCTCCATCTTCCCATTTGCGGTGATAACCAAATCACACCTGATAATAGAGCAGAAGTTAGGCATATCCGGGAAAAAGCCAAAATCCAAAACTATCAGATAACAGCATTACAACAACAAAATCTGGTGTTACTGTAGCTACACTTTAGGCAAGTTATGAGAATCCAGAACCATTAGTACAATATTTTTTATTTTTATTTTAATCAGATAACAAAGAGGGAAATATCAATATCTAAAACAGAGTTGGAAACAAATAATGAGAATTACAGGGAAGAATTATATAATAGACAAGAGAAATGTTTTTACAGGAAAATAGTTCCAGCCAAAAAGCAGGATAACAGAAATGCATTAGTCATAAAATTGAGGAATTAAGTTTTCAAGCTACTCAAATTTTGAAGTTCTAAAGCATCTTCTACTTGAACATGATGCCACCAGGAAATCTGATTACAGACAAAGCAGTCCAATCCCAATTAAGAATCAGATACCAAGTTCTAGACCAGAATGTTTTCCTTTTCCTTTTCCATTCCCATTATAAAGTCCAATCATTGTCTTAGTTACCATAAAGTGAAGCCCAATTAACATTTTTCTGGCTATGAAGTAACAAAGATAGCATAAGAAAATAAACATGCTTGTTGACACTAAATTGTTCCGTAACTAGCTCAACTTCAACTTCCATTTACCCAGTAAAGTAGTCAATTTTAGAGGAGAAACTGCGTCTCCATGATCTGCATCCTCTGAAGTTGGAATCTATTTTTTTCCCTTCCTCTCTGGTACATTGAAGGCCAAACCACCTGGGGGAAGGGGAAAGGGGTAGGGTAAGTCAACGGATGACCACGGGCAGAGATGGGGCACCACTACCATTGGCCTAACCTTGCTTCTCATCTATCAAGGTTCATTGCTTGAGAAGGTTTATCCACAGAAAGTTCACAAACAAATTCATGGAATACAATTCTTCAAAAAGCAATGGAATTCACCAAACTGGATGATGAAATGTGATATCAATCTAAAGTACAAATAATCCTTCTTGTTACCCAAACTTTAATGCTATGTTTCAATCTTGGATTGGTCAACGGAGAGGAAAATAAAAGTAAAATGAAATTACTTAAAACTTATACATATTCATTTTTAATGGGTAATCAGATAAAACAAATAAATGAATAACTATTCATTTTCTTCTCATTTTCATAACCAAACAATTATAAAAATAAAATAAAATTTAGCTTCTTTCATTTCATTTTCTTTACTTATTGTTTCTCTTTCCTTTTCTCTTCCTTTTCCTTTCCCTCCACAAATCAAATATCCAAACATAATGCAAGTCTAATGATTGAACGAGCATTGATTCCAATTGTATTTATTCAATACATTCCCAGGAAAAACAAAACTGAAATGCAAAGAATAGCGATTCAACAGACCATGACTCAGATCGCCTGACCGAAAAAGGTGACTTTGTCATGAAGCATTTAAGAAAATGGACAAAACTTTAACATTTCACTGACCACAACCCATTTGATGGACAATCAACCGTTCATTGAGAGAAATTACCTGGTTCGAGTAGGCGTTAGCTGAAAAATGGCAGAGTCGAGACGGGTACTAGACTTCATTGTTGAAGAAATGCCGATCAGATAATCTTTTTGCGCTTCAACGCTAGGGCTTGGATCTCAGAAGAAGATCAGCGAATCATTAAAAACACAATGAAAAAACAAAGAATAAATAAATCTATCAAAGTCCTCTGATCAACAAATGGTTTTGCTCTCAGACAGCGACTCCACAGTTCCGCGGTAAAGTTGCAGAGCCAATAGATGGAACGAAAACGTCAAAAAGATTTATTTCAACAGCTGCATATAACAGACTTTTAGAGATAAAGAAACAGAACGATAAAGAGACTTTTCGAGGGAGAAAGAAAGGGACGCCGGAACAGAGAGAGAGAGAGAGAGAGAGAGAGAGAGGTGCTTTAATGGCGGAGCAAGAGAGAGAGTGACAGAGTATAGAGACAGAGAGGATTCAAGTGATTGTTCTCTCCCATGTATACCAACCGGAGATAGTGTGAAACTGCTGATGAGGTGTCGTTGAATTTCGCCTGAGGTAAAAAGTGAAAAAGGTCAGGGTAATTTGGGAAATTGGACTCGAAACGACAAAGACGGTGGTAGGCGATTAAGAAGAAACGACAAAGTAAACAGCAGACTCGGATGGATAATGCTGGACATTTGGCAAATGAAATTACGAGAATGCCAGGTTTTTCTCAACGGTACCCAGCGGGTAAATTAAGTGGTTAACACTAATTTGCGCATGAAGTGAACTTCCGTGGTTACAATCAAAGTCTATACAAATGGTATTTCAGTTTTGTTTCAAAGATTCCATTAATTAGTTCCATTAAGAGAGTTTTTTTTTTTTTTTTGTCATCTTTATTGATTTTTTAACCAAATTAAAAAAAAACCATTTTAAAAAAGCCAGAAAGCTGACTTGTTAATTGTTAACTAATTAGAAAATTTACACTATTTATCATAAGTCCAAATTAACTTTTTAGAAACAACTCTAAACGAAAGAGAAGTTTTCATTGATCCCATAGCACTAAATTATTATTATTAAAATTTAAGTTTTATAATAGAGAATCAATTTAAAATAAAAAGGTAAAATCCTAATAAAAATAGCACTTTTCTACTAAAATTTCAATAACTTCTTGATGTATGCAAGATAATGGGGTCTTGTAGCTGACTCATGAGAATTGAGGAAAATTAATTTTAGAAACACCATTTAAAGAATTTTCTGAGTATTAGAGAATATAGAAGTGTGTATTAAAGAATTTCCTATGTATTTATACTTGCAAAACATCCACTTTGGTCCTACAATACATATTTTCATTATATCCAACTACAAATGATCTTAAAACGGTAAAAATTACAAACGGTACATCTCAATGCCTCAACATTGACACTGGACAGCTTGTTTACACTTAAGGTAATACTCATAGTTTAATGCTATGTTTGAAACCCACATTTCTCTAAAAAAAAGTAAAAAAAAGAAAAAAAGAAAAAGGTTAGGAAAGTAGAATAAAATAAAAATTTGTTTTTTGTTATTTTTTTCTTTTCCTTTTCTTTTTCATCACGAAATTCTCACAGCATAACACCGAGAAGTGTTACATGTTAGAATGGATAGGATTGAATGAATAATCTTTGGAGCCCATGAATCCTATATTTGTGTTGCCAAAATATGTTCAAATAATTTATAAAGTTCGAACTATTTATCACATGAAGGTGGGATTAATAGCGAGATGGGATTAACAAGCTCAAGATAATATAAATGTTGGAATACACAAAATCTAATGATAATAAATGCACATAATTCTCCTTTATATTTGGTAAATCAAGTTGTAAATAATTATATTATGAGCTTGTATAAGCAAAAACAATGCAAGGATTAAATCTTATTTCAACAATGAGTAAAAGCCAATCACACCCTTCTTACAATAAAAAAGAAATTAGTTATTTTTTAAAAACTCAGATCACAAGCAGAAGTTCTGAAATAATCAAAGAACTATGGAATCTAAAACCCAATTCAATATCTTGTTCCAAATGATTGACTAAGTTCAATGTGTAATCGTGAGCCAACTTATCCTAAAACATACGATAAGAATAACTAGCTAGGATTTGTAATCTAACTCAGTTCACGAGACTCTTGTCATTACAAGATTTGCAGAGGGTGAAGTGTACGCAACCTTACACTGCGTGAATTGGAGCTAGCTTTGGATGGAGCCAAAAGACACACTACTTTACTAAAAGGTCTCCCTTTGAATTTGTGAATGCGTAATTTGTAAATGTTGTCTATGAGAATCTTTGTAAGCTTGAATGAATGAGAATGGAGTGTGGGTCTCCAATGTGCCCTGACCACATATAACAGAAAATACACATATCTAATTCATTTGTTATATATGTATGCAGCTGTCGCTTCTTGTAGGGGAGAAATTCTATGTGCCCATTACACAGAGTATTGATTAATATAATTTTAATATTTATTTTGGGTTCTACATGGATGTATAAATACTCAAATCATAAGGACGTTAAGTGAATGTGCTAGTCATATTATAAGTTTTTGTTATATGGGGGTATGAAATTTTTTTTTACGTGCTTTTATTCTCGCTCTCACAATTTCACTTTGTTTTTCTAGAGGCATGCAATATATTGGCGCGAATAATTTCGTCATCTTGATTTTTTTCGTCCAACGAAACCCGGATGAAAACAAAATTTGATCTCAAGTCTCTAATATCATGTCACTAAATTTTAATAGTTAGGTGACACGTTCTGTTACGATTTTCTCATTTATAATAAGTTTCACATAAGATATACATACAAGTACAAAAAAAAATGGAGAATGACCATCGCACCTCGATTGGTACTTAAAATCACAGTAACTGTAACACGATATATTATTTTGAAAAACAAAATACTTACCTCAAATTTCATTTCCTTTTAGGGGCACCTTTCATGATTTAGCAATGATCCAATGACAAGATGAACTTTACAATGTGAAGAAAGGCCCCAGTCTTGGAGAGTAGGCTCCACCATTGAATGATTGAAATTGAGCTGTCATTTGTTATTGTTTGCCCCTCCAACTACATTCTCCATTTTCAAAGAAAATTTGTCTCTAATACAGTATGGAATTCAAACACCAAGGAAAAGTTCTTTTGGCATTACTTGAACTTGAAAACTCCCTGTTGTCTTTAAAACAGAAGTTGACAATCCATGTAGCAGGACCCCTCTTTCTTTTACACAGATAGAGCCAAGCAAATGAACATCTTAGTGACACTACAACCTATGCTGTAAAGCACATTGAAGATTTGACTTGTTTGGAGAACTAGTGTTCTCAAAGTTGGTTGATCCTTGGTAATTTCCTAACTACTAGAATGTGATGCTTTGCATAGTGGTAGGTATGATACTACATGTACCAATAAAGGGAACAAAAATGGGCAAATTGTAAACTAATTGGAAGTAATTCAAAAGGCCAGCCCAATGCAGTGATGCACGATGTTCCTGCTTTGGGATTTGGAGCGGGCCTTGTGCGTCTAATAACTGTTTACGTATTTTGAGCTTGTGACACTCAAGTCGTAATATAGCAACTTTATTGCTGCTTGAAGATCCACCCTCCAATGAAAGCAATCTAAGAAAATATATATATATATATATATATAAGGATAAAGGAAAATTTGAATTAGGAGAGGGGGGGAAAATGTGGCTTGATTGGGTTGGATGGCATGGCTAGCAAAGACTTAGAGCTCAGTAGAAAAGTTGGAAACTCAATTTTTACATAAAATATTGTATGTTAGTTTGTAAATACAATTTTATCTTAAAAATAAAATAAATATTTAAAAAATATGAAATAGTCACGTCTTTGTCCTTGGATTAGATGAATTGATATTTGAATAAATACATACACCTGACACTTGTACCCGAGTCCATATAACTTAATTATAGAATTTGTAATAATAAGTTTTGAGAGAAGAGAAAAGGAAAAAAGAAAACCCAAATTGTTGCAGGGCAAGAACTAGGAATAGAAACTTGCTAGGAGCAAGTAAAGCAATTGGTCAATATATATATATATTAAGTACAAATCTTCTAAGAGCTGACATTTTTGTTGGAAGAATTTCATAAAAATACATCATATAGTTCTTATAAACACAAATGAATAATAGTTTTAGAATAAATCTAATTACAATATAATAAAATACAACTTGATGAATGATAAAATATAGTTAAAGGAAAACAGAAAAGTTGGCTGTGAGAATTGAGAGGCGTGATAACACTGTCTTAAAGCAACTGTGCTTCCCTACGTAAAGGTACAATCGGACATCAGTTGCTTCAAGATTCAACCCAATTGCTCACAGCGTATCTCCTCGGGAGTCACGCCTATCGGGAGAACAATGAACCGTCACAGCCGTAGTTGCCCATAAAACAAGTATATAAAATATAGAGATTGTAGAGAATAAAAACATGTATACATTTGTATGTCTCTCATGTTTGTATACCTTTTTATATATCTCAAACAAGACCAAGTAGAAGTCTTATATAGGCTTAATAAACTAGCCATTATAGGCAATTAAGCTCTCAAATAAATGTCTTCTAAATGTTGTAACAACTCTATATAATTATGCTATAAACTCTATAATAAACTTTATCATAAAACTTGTAACTGAGTAATCAAATAATGAAAATAAAATTTTGGAATTTAATAAAAGAATAATTTTATTCTAACAATTTTCACTGTGATTATGAAAAAATAAATGAAAATCTCCATTACAAGATCGCATTATGTTACAATACCTCTAGATTTATAGACAAATTCAACAGTCTATACAATAAAAAAAACATACATCAATATTCACTAGAAAACTGGCGATTCATCTTCTTCCTTGGTACCTTGCCAACGTCAGAAAGACTCCTGAATGCCACTTTCTCACCATTAATTTGTCTCGAAGGACTAACTCCAACAAGCTTTGAGCAAATTCCACTTATAAAACTACGTGATTTTTCCCCTCCTTCTTCTTCATCGTCAGAATCGATTAAGGAACCTTTTTCTTCAATAAGAGGGCAGTTCCAAACATGCGAACCTTCAACATTCTCATTTATTGTAGTTGGATGTTGTTGATCATGCATTTTTAGTTTATCCATTTCATGCCATGCAGGGCTTGAGGTCGAATATGAGCCAAAAGATGAAGTTCCTGACATGTCAGACGACGAAATGGATGATGAGGAAGGAGAAACCATTAAATTCCCAAAACCCTGGATTTCATTACTGATTTTTATAGCTTTAAAACGCGCTTGTTTTAGCGTCTCTCCTCCTCGTAGAAGCTCTAGTATCCTCTCTGATCTCTTCTGCATGTTCATCCCCCAATCAAACCTAAAGCAAGGAACAATAAGCAGAACAAATTAAAAGAAAAAAACGAAGCACATGTAATGATCCTTAATTATCTTACACTATTGACATTTTGAATTGAGAAAATCCATAGCCGATCCAATTGCAGAGCCAGAAAGTTTACTCAGAAGGGCAACAATTTGTTCACAAGGCCAATTTTTTGTCCAGAATAATGCCATGCAATCTGAATTTTTGTATAAAACTTAGTAAGCCAATTTCAAAACTTGTTTCCATTAATTTTTTTTAATACACCCTAGTTTTAGGATAAAAAAAATATCTTCTAAATTTTGGGAATTGTTTTCGTGTAAAAATGAAAGCAATGGTATTTTTTATGGTCCCATTTTTTGTTATGAGAACACGAAAAAATAAAAAGTTTCTTTATTTTCACAAACAAGGAAAAAGTATAACCAAATATGGTATTTTGGTTTCCTTTTATTCACAACTAACAATAAGTCACTTGACTTTCATATATTTGTATATAAGCTTATATAAAGCAAATTAACATTTTCGGATGGCAAAATTGACAGACATTCCAAAATTATAGATCAAAGCAAAATTTTTGAAAATGTAGGGGCACTTACAAATTTTCAAGGGGCAAAATGAAAGAAATTCTTAAAATTAGAGATAAAAATAAAATTTCTAAAAAGTTAAGGGGGTCCAAGTGCCCTCTCTGAGCCTCACATGGCTCCACCACTATGCCCAACCACTACAGAGTACGGAGAGTCAAACACACAGCTTTACTCCTGCGTGTAGAGAGGCTGCTTGTTTTTGTAGAAAATGCATGGACTTACCCTTTTTCATCTTTGTGCTTAAATGTTCCAAGCTCTTGAATAACATCATAATCGCATTTAAATTCCTCAGCAAAGTCTTCAGGACCATGAGTTAGTAAGAACTCAAGCAAAACCAGTGATTTGTAGGATTGCCTCCCCTCCTTCCAATTGATGCTATACAACCTACATGTTGTTTTGGATTACTAAGTAATGAAAATGCACACAGAAAGTAGTTATGTAAAACTCATATTTCAGTAGATTAAGATATAGAAAATAAAAATATAGGATCATTATACCTCCTGTGAAGGACATCAACAATTCTCCAATAGTCATCTATGTCAAATGATGCTTCAGCTATTCTGGTCATTGCTCTAGCATCAGGAGTGCATGGATCATTATTTGTTGCCTCCTCAGCCAACCTTCAACAAAAGAAGATGCTGAGATATTATCTAATGGAGAAAAGGAAGATGGCAAATACTCATCTACATTATATTTTTTCACTCACTGAAACCTTTCAATCAGAAAGAGAAGTTTTAATTTAAAGAAAATAGTGGACTTCAAAACGGGAACAACTAGTCCTCCATTCTTTCTCATAGATTTTATGAAAATGATGTTACATACAAAAAGGATTTCTCAATGCACAAGACTTTCTGTTACTGCTGGGTCTGGAAAGAGTCAGATGTATACAGCCTTATCTCTAATGAGGAGAGGCTGTTTTTATATTTTGAGCCTGTGATGTCCGGTCACAATTGGGAAAAGATTATTTTCAAATCACTTTGGTCAACCACACAACTCTGAACACTAAGCATGAACAGCCATAGACCATATCATGCTTAAATCTCAGATTGTATTTTTAGTTTTGTATCAAGAATTTGATAGCTTAGTTTGGTTATGAACTTTTTATCACCAAGAAAGGACAGAGCACTTACAATTCAGCTTGAGTGATATCAATGAAGACCAGCCTAGCAGTTTTGTATTTCTCATGTAGAAAAGAAGAGGCCTGCTTCTTAAACTGGTCTAGCAACAAGGTTCCCATAATCACAAACAAGATTCTCAAAAAAAAAAAAAAAAAAAAAATCCTAGTTTTGAACCTCCAATCTAACTTCTGTTTGATATATTTCTAACCTCCATAGACAACAGCTTGTTTTCAAGAAAACAAATGGTAAACTTGTTTTCGAACCATATAATTCTCTCACAGCATAACCTCAGATTCTCCAACCATAGTATGAGTCTCTCAAATAAAGATTAGAAACCTGTTGGAAGAAAATGTGTGAACCCTTGTGAGATGCAAATTTAAGTACACCAACATGTGGGAAGCCATGATTCTTGCTAGGACATTGGAGGGAAAGACCTGTATGATTAGAGGTTTGTGTAGAAGTTACAAATTTGACCAAATTTTAGCCATTCAAACCCATGGATTGCATTCTTCTTTTGTTTTTGGGCCTCCAGTTTCTTACTGCAAATCCCCCAAGTCAACGTCTGTCTGCCTCTGCCTGGAAGAAGCTCTCCCATAGCCGGTCACCTGGTCCCCAAGGCCCGGTACCTCCTCCTCGGCATCAACCTCCTTGGCAAAAGCCTGCTCAACCGGAGGAAAAGGGTCGACAGGTAGTCTACTCCCCTGCCCGCTCTGGCTGGATGAAGATCGTCCGGTGGATCGTCGACTACCTCTGGATCGACTAGAGCCGCTAGCAGAATCTGTTTGGGCCACTTTCCCCGAGCGGCGCCTCCTCTCAGAACCGTCATCACCTGCATCTGCCATCCTGAAAAGGTAAGCCAAGGTAAGTGATGTTAATATACCATCCATGCAGTTTAAATAACAGTAAAATAAAACAAACAAATAACACAAAACAAATAAAGGATTTTGAATAACAAATCAAAAACAAAATTTTCACACATCTTGGTTTTCCAACTCCAAATCACATCTCAAGGGTTCTCTGCCATTTCCCTTCAAAAAGATTTTATTTCTAAGATTTTAACCAACTCTTTCCATAATACCTAAAAATTTCGACAGAGTCCCGTTTAAAAGTGGCTCCTACAACGCCCATGACATCAACACAAAATATGAAATATGCACCTTCTAACGCTACAATCACATGACAATGGCACCAGTGTACACTTTTCAATTTTTCAAAATTCCCAAAACTCATGTTTTATTTTTCAAATAAATCAATGGTTTTCAAAGGCTTCCAAAATTCTTCAAAATCGCCTCAAATGTTTTCAAAATATTCCTACATTTTTTTCAAATTTTAAACTTCAAAAATCTCATCAATTTCTTGAATTTTCTAATTTCTTCTAATTTTCTAAATATTTTTCTATTTTTCAAAAAATCAAAAATTCACTGAGTTTTCAAAAAATCACGAAACTTCATACGGTTGTCAAACACATTTTTCTAAGGCACATTGCACAAAAACATAGCCAGAAAACCCAATACCCATGCTTATAGGAACAAATTTTCTATTCCTGCAGAAAACCCCCTTCACACATTTACATATAATCACTCAAATTCAATCAAACAACCATCAAAATACAAAAATAACATCACCAAAGTGTTCAAAATATATCAAAACATCAATTTTCACTATTCAGATGATTCAAACGAAGTTCTACACATCAAAATCAACAAAATTTGAAAACTCACCTTTTGGAAGTTCTCCGGCGAAATCTTCACTTCCGGCGACTTTTCCGGGGACGTGGACTCCCTCTGGCAATCACCCGTGGTCCCTAAGGAGTGCTCCTTCAATGTCCAAGACGGATTCCTTGCAATGCCTCACAAATTTGCAAAAAACTCTTCAAATTCCTTGGGTGTTCGAACCAGAAATTTTCTGATTTTAACTTTAAGCCTGGCGCCACTAGCAGAGGCGCCAGTTTCTTTTTGCCAAAGGCGCCACTAGTAGTGGCGCCAGTTATAATTTCTGGGCAGTTTCGCCCTTTTTCCCGCCAAAACTCATTTTTGAAGGCCTTTTTGGCCCGTTATCCGTTTTTGACCCCCGTTGTCGGAAGATTTCCAGTGTCCCTCCCTTCGACTGCCTCGCGGTCAACATGGGACTCTTACTTTTATCGTTTTCTGTCTTTGACAAGCAAAGACAGAAAAAGAGGGGCAGCTGTAAGCACCCCATTTTTGACCGCTCGGCAGTCTACACTCCGTCCAGACTTGTTTTCAAGTCATTTTGGGCATATTCCAATCGAAACCAATCCTCTAGGTCCAAATTTTGTCTTTCCATCGCTTCGCGGGCCTGTCAGGCCCAAATAGAGGCAAAATGACCAAAATGCCCTTAGGGGCATTGTCCTTTCTTATTCCAATTCCAATCCTTCTCTCGAGACAGTTTATTCCTCGAGACGATCCAAGTAGTAAAACTACTCACAAAACCA